>CABHPR010139124.1:0-23992 GCA_902168415.1 Peromyscus melanophrys | reverse complement strand
GTCGGTAAAGTGCTGAGTGGCACAAGGACATGGCTTTGTCTACAGCAGTCATGTGAAGAGCTGGCTATGGCAGCACAGACCTGCAAATCCACAGCCAGGGAGGTAGAGGCAGGAAGTGCCTAGGGCTCACCCACCAGCCTTGCCAAAGCAGAGAGCCCCAGGTCAGGGAAAGACCCTACCTCAAACCAAAGCGGAAGTCCACTGAGGAAGCATTGATCTCTGGGTTCCACACACGCCACACACACACACACACACACACACACACACACACACACGCACGCACACGCACACGCACACGCACACACCCGCATAGACATGTATATGTAACACACACACACACACACACACACACACACACACACACACGCACGCACACGCACACGAAGACTTTTTCAGAATAGTGGGATGAGACAATAAAAAACAATAGAAAAAATAGAAAACCAAGGGTCCCTGTTGAGGCTAGGATGAGAACAGGCTATCAGAATTTTCAAGAACATTGCACAGAATAGTTTTAAACACCAAGGGAGAGGAGTAACTTGGTAGAACCTGTCAGATGGCGTCTCCGTCAAGTGATCAAAGAAGACTGAGTGAGTGATGGGGCACACAGGATGTACTCTCTGATAGAGCGATGGGAACAGAGTAGCTCCCGAGTGCTGGGCTTAGAGGCATGCACCACCATGCCCGGCTGGATTCCTCACATGGTACTTACTTGGTTTAGCAGGTTCAACCCCCAAGACTCACAAGGTAGAAGGAGAGAACCGACTCCGGCACGTTGCCCTCTGACCTCCACACTCACACACATGCACACAAAGTAAAGCAATAAAATATTTAGAAAAATATATTCGTTTTCAGGAAGGCAGGGAGTTTCTAGTTATCTTTTTCTTTTTTAAACTTTTAACGTGTATGGGGGTGTTTTGCCTGCACGTGTGTCTGTGTGCCACATGTGTGCAGTGCCCTCGGAGGAGGATCCCCTGAAGCTGGAGTTACTGATGGCTGTGAGCTGCCACGTGGGTTCTTAGAATCTAGCCTAGGTACTCTGCCAAGAGCAGCCAGTGCTCTTAACCACCAAGCCCTCTCTCCAACCTGTGTTTCTGGTTATCTTTTGATTGAAAATATGGTCTGAATAATTCAGTTTGTAAAAATGGAGTGTGGTGTGTGTGCGTGTGTTTAATGGTCTAATATATGGCTGTTTTGGTAAAAGCTTCGTGTTTGCTTGCAAAGATGTCAAGCGGGGAAGGAGAGATGGCTCAGTGGTTAGGAATCCTCACTGCTGTTGCAGAGGACCTGAGTTTGATTCCCAGCATCCAAGTCAGAGAGCTCACAACCTCTATAACACACACGTAACTACATAATTTAAAATAAGTCTTTTTTTTTTTTTTTTTTTGGTTTTTTGAGACAGGGTTTCTCTGTGTAAGCTTTGCACCTTTCCTGAAACTCACTCTGTAGCCCAGGCTGACCTCAAACTCACAGAGATCCACCTGCCTCTGCCTCCCGAGTGCTGGGATTAAAGATGTGTGCCACCACCGCCCAGCTAAAATAAATCTTTTTTTTTTAAGGGAAAGAAATGATGTTGTTTGAGTTCTCAGGTCACACTTGTTAAGGACGTCACTAACTGATCACAGAAACAAACTCTGACATTACACACACTGAGAAACTTAGAATCCTCCTCAATGCAGCCCCTCATGAGCCCTCCATCCACTGGCAGAAGAAGGCCACCCAGTATGGAACCCTTGCTCTGTCCAGTATGGGTCCTGGGCCAGGAGTCTGACTGTGGACAGGCAGGTCCCAGCTCTGGTCTTTCAGTTCTCGGTAGCCTCATTTCCCTGATCCTCAGATTTCTTCCCTGAACACACTGTTAATGACAGTGTGTCCTGCCATCTACTGTGGTGAGAATTAGTGAGAGTGAAGAGCTTAACTCTCTGACTGCCCCCCAGCAAGCAGGCACCAGCCAGCCCATGCCCTCCTCTCCCCACATGCCCTCCTTCCAACCTTGAGCACCGCCAGGCCGCAGGAGAACCACCTGCCTGTGGGAGGCCACTGCCACCCACCCAGCCTGTTCTCATTAGCCCCTGCTGCTGGCATCTGCACCCCACCTCCATTCTCCCACAGGCACCTCTCCCTCAGGAGTCCCACTGCACCAGGTACCACTGCCTCTGGCTTTAGAAGCAAAATCCTTGTGGCTGCGGCACGGCCATGTCACCTTGTCCTAGCCAATCAGACATCTCCCAGGCAGCTTTTGCAGTCAGATGAGGGACAGAGGGGCCATGGGCAAAGGTATAGTGTTGCTACACTTAGGATTGTTATTGCTGTGATGAAACATCATGACCAAAGCAACTTGGGTAGGAGAGGGTTTATTTGGCTTATACGTCCACACTGTAGTTCATCACTGAAGGAAGTCAGGACAGGAACCTAAACAGGGCAGGAACCTAGAGGCAGGAACTGAGGCAGAGGCCATGGAAGAGTGCTGCCTTCTGACTTGCTCAGCCTGCTTTCTTGCAGAACCCAGGACCACCAGCCCAGGGGTGGCATCACCTGCAATGGACTGGGCTATAGTGATATTTTATTTGTACTGAAATGTGATTTTATTTGTATGTTAATAAATAAAGTTGCCCGGGGGTCAGAGCTATTAGAGCCATAGCAAAAGCTGGGCAGTGGTGGTGCACGCCTTTAATCCCAGCACTTGGTAGGCAGAGCTAGGTAGATCTCTGTGTGTTCAAGGATACAGCCAGCATTGGAGACACACGTCTTTAATCTCAATACCAATCATAGAAGACCTGGAGGTCTGTACAGACAGGTGGTGATGAGGCAGTCATGTGGTTGGGTTTACAACCAATGAGAAGGCAGAACAGAAAGTCTATATAAAGACAAACACACAGGAAGTAGGTCTCTCTTGGCTAAAGAGGATAGCTGCAGCAGTGAAGGGTAAGGCTCTTAGTTCTGACCTCTTGGGCTTTCATCCCTGCATTGGCTCTGTGTTTCTTATTTAATAAGACGGTTGGTTACATCTACACTGGGCCCTCCCCCATCAATCACTAATTAAGAAAACGCCCTACAGGCTTGCCTGCAGCCTGATCTTATGGGAGGCATTTTCTCAACTGAGGCTCCCTCTTCTCTGATAACTCCAGCTGTGTCAAGTTGACATAAAACTAGCCAGCACACGTGGTCTCTAATTTGACTCTTGAGTGGTGGTAGTAATTCTGAGGTAGGGCCTAGTAGGAGATCCTTAGGTCATTGGGTGTGTGTCCTTGATGGGGGTGTAGGACTTTGGAGTCGCTCACTCTTTCACTCCCTGACTATGAGGTGAGTGGTTTTGCCTTCTTGTGTGCTCCTGCCAGGAGGTGCCTGCTTCACCAAAGCAAGGGGGCCAACCAGTCACAGACTGAAACCTCTAAAACTATGAGCCAGAACAGACCTTTTCTTGTCCTAAGAGGATTCCCTCAGGCATTCGGTATAGTAACAGAAAGCTAACTGATACACACTGAATAGCTCGGCATCAGCTCATGTCAAGGTTTTCCATGAACTAAATTTGGGGGATGCTGTATAGCAGTGTCCTCCACAGTTAAAGCTTTCTATCCTGGAGGGAAATGTCTTCAGACATAGGATGTCGCCAGAATGTGAAACGATGGGATACAGCAGGCTGTTTGAAGGAGAGGTGAAGTGCTCTACCCTGCAAGGGAGCCCTATTTTAAACACCAAATAGACAACTCAGAATAGCTTCAGGAAGTCCCTGAGGCTGACCAGATTCACTAGGGCCTCCCTCCCTCAGAGTACACACACAGTGGGGACTGTGAGAGCCAATCTCTGAGGAGCTGAGCTGCCAAGAAGACTCCTACAAGCCAAGCAGGAAGAAGCAGGAACCAGCTAAGCTGCCTTGTCAAAGAAGCAAAGACCAACTGAGGCACCTGGAAAGGACAATCCAACCTGTGGAGCTGCCTGCAGGCTGTGCCGTGTGCTCCAGGTTCCAGGGCTGTGAACTGTCAGCCATGCTGGGGTGGGTCTTGGTGATGCAGCTATCTTGAGTCATTTCTGCTCCTGGAAGTGACCCCAATAAAACTCATTGGCTCACCAAATTGGTATCCACACTTTGGTCTGTTGTGAGCTCCCTGGGTGAGTAGAATGTGTGCGTGCGTGTGTGCGTGCGTGCGTGCGTGTGTGTGTGTGTGTGTGTGTGTGTGTGTGTGTGTGTGTGTGTGTGATGTCTCCTCAGGAAAAGTCTGTCACACAACAGAAGCAAATAAATCACTTTCATTTTTAGAGTCTTCCTGAAGGGACTCTGGCCAGCTCAAGTGTGACTGACATGGCTCTGGCAGCCTTGCCCTTCTCCCCCATTCCCTCTGTCTTGCTAAAAACTGTTAGATAACATCTCTAAAGCTGGCCACCAAGGTCTCTTCCCTTATTTGGCCCCTTCCTCCTCCTGAGACTGACTACCGAGGTCCAGTTATCAAAGTATTGTAGTCCAGCAATCAAAAACCCCCGGTGGCTCACCTAATTAACCTGTCCAATTAAAATTAAACACCTTACCCTAACATGGGGTTTCCTCTTGGACCTTCACAAACCACCATTTTCCTATGGACCACTTCTGTCTCCTCTCTATCCAGAGGCGGCCCTTTGTCCCTTGGGACAAACATCCCTGCCCCCTCTTTCTTGTTCCCTTCTCCTTCTTCCTCTATCTTCTCTTTGTCTCTTATCCCTGCCCTCTGTCCCTCTGGGGCAAAAACATCTCCTTTGTGCTGAGAACTTGGTCTTGGGGTTCCTGAGCCCATACTTTTTCTTACACTTCTGAGTTTTACATTGTAGGTAAGGGACTGTAATACTGTGATTAAAAAAAAACTAGTGGACAGATATTGGCTAGTGTTTACTAAGCGCTTACTGTGTGCCAGGAATTTTTGATGTTAAACCTTGTTTCCAGGCCATGAGAAAACAAGGGTTTTTAATACCTGTTTTCTAGCGGAGGAAACTGAACCTTGACCTTGAGCCTGTGAACTGTAGACAATCTAAAGAGATGGCCATTTTAACAGATGAGAAAAAACAAGACTCAGAGAGGTAAAGTGACTTGACTTGGGTCACACAGCAAGTAAGTGGCCAGGTAAGATTCTGAGCCATCTTGGAGTCTCTCTTTGAAAGAGATGAATCAGGTGCTGATGAGACGGCTCTGTGGATAAAGGTGACTGCGGCCAAATCTGAAGACCTGAGTTTGATTCCCAGGACCCGCATAGTAGAAGGACAGGACAACTGACTCCTGACAGTTGTCATTTTATCACCAAGTGTACCATGGCATGTGTATACACTCACACACTCACACAACCACACACATGATGAACTAAAATGCAACTAAAAAAACTCAAGAAGGCCAGCCCAGCCCAGTGTCCCCTAACTCTAAGGGAGTCCCCACACATCTGTCCTTTTCTGTCCTAAGTCTGTGTTGGCAAGCAGACCAGTGGAGGAAGGGAAATGCCATTTCATTGTTCTACAAATGAGCAGGTAAGGCAGACTTCCTCTCTGGAGCCTTCCACAGGCAAATGTCACACCTGTGCTGACCCTACAAACACAGACGAATGCCCTGAGGTCTCAACGGACTGGGTCCTGGCTTTGGCACTTGGCCTGTTCTGGCCTCTCTGGTGTCTTTGGAGTCACTGCTTCCTGAGCTCAGGGTTTTACAAACCATACTGGTTTTGGGAAAAGACCTGGGGACTGATGTGAAATTGTCACACGAGGACCCTGAAGAGCCACCAATCCAGTGACTCCAAAGAGCATCTTAGCGCCTGTGTAGGGGACTCCTAATTTAATTAAATAGTCACAACACGGAGGCTGGGGATGGCCCTGTAGCTGAAGCCCTTGCCATGCAAGCGTGTGGACATCTTTGGCTCGCCAGGACCCACATGAATACTGTGTCTTAGTTAGGGCTTCTACTGCTGAGACAAAACTCCATGACCAACAAGCAAGTTGGGGAAAAAAGGGTTTCTTCAGCTTACACTTCCACATTACTGTTTATTATTGAAGGAATCAGGACAGGAACTCAAACAGGGTAGGAACCTGGAGGCAGGAGCTGATTCCAGAGGCCACGGAGGAGTGCTGCTTACTGGCTTGCTCCTCAGGGCTTGCTCAGCCTACTTCCTTATAGAATCCAGGACCACCACACCAGGGATGGCCCCACCCATATGGGCTGTGCCCTCCCCATGGATCACTAGTTGAGAAAATGCCTTATAGCTGGATCTCAAGGAGGCATATCCTCAACTGAGGCCCCTTCCTCTCTGATGACTCTAGCTTGTGTCAAGTTGACATAAAACCAGCCAGTACAGAGTGGATAAGGTGGTCACCTGCAATCCCAGCCTTCGGGGTCCCTGGTATAAGCTGAATCACAGGGCTCTGGGTTCCAGTGAGAGACTCTGTGTCAGTATATAAAGTGGGGAGAAAAAGAAGACACCTAGATTCAAACTCTGGCCTCCCCGTGAAACTGCACATATGTATACATGCACCTGCACACACAGGAACGTGCATATACAGACCACACACACACACACACACACACACACACACACACACACACAGACACACACACAGACACACAGACACACACACAGACACACAGACACAGACACACAGACACACAGACACACAGAGACACACAGAGACACACACAGACACACAGATACACACACACACACACACACACACACACACACACACACAAAGAAAAAAAATAGTCCCGGACATTTTTGTTGTTGTGGCTGCTGACAAAGCAAGTCCTGGACTAGCAGCGTGGTCATCAGGGTCCCCAGCAGATGGATGACCTTAGTTTAGACAGGGGACTTTTCAAGGTAAGAAGCTAGAATAGTTCACTCTACAGTTTGTCCAGTCTGTCTGTCCACACCCTGGAGCCCATCTGTGCCTCCTGTTATGAGCACCTGCTTTGCAGGGCCAATGAGGTGGCTCAGCTTGTAATAGGGCTCCCCACCCATCCTGACAACCTGGGTTCCATCCCTGGAACCCACATGGTGGAGAAAGAGAAACAACTCCCACGGTTGTCCTCTGACTTCCACACGTGCACTGTGGCCCCTCAAAAACAAATAAATAAATGTAAAAAAAATAAAAGTCATTTGCTTTGTGCTAAGAGCCTTCTCGAACCCCAGAGGCAGTCTCCCCTTCTCAGCCTTTTTGTTTTTTAAACAGGTGCATAGTTCAGGAGCGCTGAGTAACAAAACACAAAGTCACACTTCTTAAAAAGTACAGAGCAAACATTAAAACACAAAACTTTAACTCCATAATCCCTACCCAGTCATGTCTCTCCAGGGGTACAAAGAGCACCCTGTATTCTACATGTAACTCACCTGAGAGAGAAGGCCCTGGAAACAGGAGGGTTGAACAAGTGGAAGAGACTGGTGGACAGCAGTCTGGAAGTTTCCAAAGCACTTGGACTCTCCCGGTGCGTGAGGAACTTCCTGCAGACATGTCATTTGCCAACATCTTCACATTTGCTCTCTCTGCATGTGTCAGCGCTGGCTACTCCTGCGTTCTGTATGAGAGAGGTGCCTTACACCTGCATGGTGCGGGCTGTGCCCACTGGCCCCAGGTGGCTATGGGCACTTAAAATGTGGCTACTAATGGGGGAACAGGGTCTTTAGTGGCATTCATTTTTAATTAATTTAAATTTATGCATAAATCACTACCTGCGGCTAGTAGCTTGGTGTTGGACAGTAAAGCTGTGTGACTCAGGGGTTTTTAAACCACATGAAAAGAAGCTGCAGACAGATGCCTGACACATCACTCCCAAAGGCTTAGGTTTCTGTAGTTAGAAGAGGGGCACTTTGCTGCATATGCTACTGTTACCACACTCAAGAATTTTATCCCGAAAGATCTTCGCATAACTTAAAAAAAATTTATATCTTTATTTTTATTGTATGAATGTTTTGCCTTCATATATGTCTGTATGCCACATGTGTGTGCCAGGTTCCTGTGGAGGTCAGAGAGGGCATCAGATCCCCTGGAGCAGGAGTTACAGGGGGCTGTGAATCACTTTGTGGGTGTTTGAAATTGAACCCAGGGCCTCTGAAAGAGCAGCCAGTGCTCTTAACCACTGAGCCATGTCTCCAGCCACCGATCTTTGCATAATTTACACCTCCAGTGTTGGGAGTAGTGTGACAAAGAAAGACTTCCTTATAGCATGTCTATCAAGAGAATTTACAACCCATGGAACTCACCCATTTAAAGAATATAATTCTTGGGCTTGGTGAGATAGCTTAGTGGTTAAGAGTGTTTGCTGCTCTTGCTTGCAGAGGGCCTCAGTTTGGTTCCCAACACCCATGTTGGGTTGCTCACAATTACTTAGAACTCTGGCTCCACATGATATAGTGCCCGCTTCTGGTCTCTGCAGGTACTGCATTCAAGTGCAAATACCCACACACAGATACACACACATATGCATAATTAAGGATAAAATAAGTCTTTAAAAAGAGGTGGAGCGGCATAAAATTCTAGGTCAGGTGTGGTGGCACATGCCTGTAACCTCAGCATTTGTGAGGTGGATTCAGGAGGATCAGGAGTTCAGGGTTGTTCTTGGATGCATAGTGAATTCAAGGCCAGCCTGGACTACATGAGACCCTGTCTCAAGAAACTGACTAAGCGAACAAAAAGAACAGAGTTCTAAATGCTTTTGTTATTTTTACAGAGTTCTGAAAACAACCCACTCAACTAGTAGACATTTTTATCCCCCTAAAAAGAAGCCCATGGCACTGTTGGTGTCTCGTTTCCTCCAGCCCTCTCCTCCTGCCCCCAGCTCACCCCTACCCCAGGCGAACAGTCTCCTCCTAACATCATGGATCTGCACACTCTAAACAGTTTCATTGCAATCGACTCTTCCTGTGGTCCTCAGAGTCACTCCTTCTATTTTGCAAGGTTTTAAGGTCCATGCTTTTTATAGCATACATCAGTACTTTTCTTTTTATTTAAACTTGAGGTAAAGGCCTGAGAATGTGGCTCAGTTGGTAGAGTACTTGTCTAGTGTGCGCAAAGCCCTGGTCTTCATCCCCAGCGGGGCACAAACCTGGAATGGTGGCAGAGGAGATGGAGATTCACAGTTTTAAATCAGCCAGGCTAGAGGCCACATTCCTTTCATCCAGCACTTGAGGCAGAGGCAGGCAGATCTACATAGCCACTTCCAGACCAGCCAGGGCTGCACAGTGAGGAAAAAGAGTTCCCAAGTCCTCACATGAATTGGAAGCCAGATAGGGTGTAACTTACATTACATTGGTAAATTGTGGTGTGCTATATGAGAAGCTGGGCTGCTCCTGCTCCGTTTCAGACCTAAGCATGTTTGTCTCTGGGTCCTCCAAGGCTCCTTATTTGGGGCTGTGCTCCCCAGCTCTGTGACAGGGAGGGCAGAACAGTCTGAGAGTGAGAACACTGTGTTGAGAACAGCTGGAGGTGAAAGCATTTCCTGCAGAGGTGAGTATTGATTATCCGCAGTATAAGAGTTCTAGCAGGGGCTGGAGAGATGGCTCAGCGGTTAAGAGCACTGGCTGTTCTTCCAGAGATCCTGAGTTCAATTCCCAGCAACCACATGGTGGCTCACAACCATCTGTAGTGATATCTGGTGCCCTCCCTCTTCTGGTGTTCACGCATATGTGTACAGGTAGAATACTGTATACATAATCTTTTTTTTTTTTTTTAAAGAGTTCTAGAAAAGGGAAGGAGAATTCAGAATCTTCATCATGGATAGAAAGCTCACTTGGGGGCTCCAGTTACTTGCCTCAGTTTCCCCAGTTAGTTTCTGCCAGATGCCTTGAGTTGCAAATTTGATGGTATTTTGTTCTCTCACTCTCTACCTCCTCTCTCTTTTGCTGCTTATTCTTTTTTTTTTTTTTTTTTTTTTGGTTTTTTTCGAGACAGGGTTTCTCTGTGTAGCTTTGCGCCTTTCCTGGAGCTCACTTGGTAGCCCAGGCTGGCCTCGAACTCACAGAGATCCGCCTGGCTCTGCCTCCCGAGTGCTGGGATTAAAGGCGTGCGCCACCACCGCCCGGCTGCTGCTTATTCTTTTACTTGGACTTGCTGTGTACTTGATAACTCACTCATCCAAAACTGAAAATATGGACGTCATAGATCATCCTCCGGGCTCTTCAGAACCCTGGGCTACGTGAGATCCTGTCTGAAATAAAACAACAACAGACTCCATTTTGGAGGGTAAAATGTGCCTAGCATAAAATTTGCCTTTTAAACTACTTTAGAGTGTACAGTCCAGTGCCTCCAGGACACTTACATTGGTGGGTAACTGTCTTAGGCAATCCCTGCTGCTATAACAAAATACCTTGGACCAGGTAATTTATAAACCATGGAAGTCTTAGACCAGGCACAAAAATCATTTTGGTGTTTGGTGAGGGCCTGTTTCTTGCTGGTGGTATATTCTCTGTGTCTACAATGGCAAAATGGAGTCAATGTCTCCTTGAGGCCTGTTATAAGGATGCTAATGCATTTGTCCCTGAACATTTTCATCTCCCCCAAAGGCTCCCTGTTCCCATTAAACATCACACTCCCTACCCACCACTTTCTGCTCTCTGCAACCATGAACCTACTTTCTCTCTTTGGGCCCAAGGTCCTTTCTAGCAATGCATACAAATAAATGTAGTATGGTTGGTGTTTTGTTTTGTTTTGTTTTGTTTTGTTTTGTTTTATGTTTGGCTTCCTTCCTTCAGCACAGTTTTCAAGAACTTTCTAGTCTGAAGTTCTGGTGCACATTTGTAATCCCAACATCTGGGAGGCAGAGGCAGGAGGACCAGAAGTTCAAGGTTGTCCTCAGTTACAGAGCAAGTCTGAGGCCAGCTTGGGCTATCTGAGACCCTGTCTCAGAACAAATAAACAAAAATGTGTTGTATTGCATGCTGTACTTTATTCTGAATAGCACACTGTTTTTTTTTGTGTGTGTGTGTGTGTGTGTGTGTGTGTGTGTGTGTGTGTGTGTGTGCACGTGCGTGTATGCATGCATACCAGTTTTACTGTTTCATGAGCTGATGGACATTTGAGCTGTTTCTACCCCTTGACCACTATGAGCAGTGCTATTCTGAATGCCAGAGTAAAACCTTTTAACTTTTGTTTTGTCTTATGTTTGTATTTCTGAAACAGTTTCGCTACGTAGCCCAGGCTGGCCTTGAACTTGTGATCCTCCTGCCTTAAGCGTCTGAATGCTGGGATCACAAGTGTGCACCACCACCATGCCATTATTGTTTAAACACTCATGTGAACTCTTCATTTTCCATCCAGGAGTGACGTCACTGGGTCACATGGGAACCAGATCTTTCATATTCTGAGGAACTGTGGTCCAGCTGTTCCAGGCTCTGGGTTGCTCATCCACAAGCAGCAGGTGGGTTCCCATAATCTGTGACATCAGCTATAGCCATCCCACAGTGGGACTGTGATACAGTGGGACTGTGACACAGTGGGAATGTACTTCATCCCACCTTGGTCTTCATCTGTATTTCCCAGGGGCTTTTTATTAGCTTTGTTTTGTCTTTTTTTGGTCACTGTGACAAATGGTATTTATGGGCCATTTGTGAGTCTTTGAAGAAATGTTGATTTAGTTTTTTTCTCTATTATAATCATTATGATGCTGTTGTTGTGTTGGGACCAGGAGTCACGTAGCCCCGGTTGCCATCAGACTTCCCATATAGCTAAGGATGACCTTGACCCTCTGGCCTTCCTGCCTCTATTTCTCAAGTGCTAGCATTGTAGGAAGTATCACCTCACCCATCTTGAGATTTCTTCACACATTTTGGATGCTAGACCCTTATGGATGCCCTTTTTCATTTTTCCCCTCCATGCTGCTGGGCCACATCCCCAGCCCTTAGACTGTGTCAGACATATGCTCTGCAAACTTTTACTCTGTGGGCCTTCTTAATTTCTTGTGTCCTTTGATGCCTGAGAATTTTTAATGTCAAAGAAATTCCCTTTGTCTGTTTTCTCTTTTGTAGTCTGTGCATCTGGAGTCAGACTTAAGAATTTGTTTCTAAATCAGAGTTCATGACCAGCGGGCCTTTGGTTTCTTCTGAAAACTTTACGGTTTGACATTGTACATTTTGGTCTGATCTGATTTCAGTTATTTTTGCATATTGTGTTAGTTACACTTTTTGTCACTGTGACAAATTCCTGAGGGAAACGACATAAGGGAAGGATTTACGTCAGTTTCTGAGCTTTCCCTCCACGGCCGGCTGGATTCTTGCTTTAGGAAAGCAGGCGGGAAAGCTTTTAGGAAACGGTGGCCAGGCAGGACTCCAGGGCAGAGGCTGTAGGCATAAAGAGATTGGTGGCCACCAGAAAGCAGAGGCGGGGGCACCTAGAACAAGATATAACTTCTAGACTGAGTGGCGGTGGTGCATGTCTTTAATCCCAGCTAGGGCTGCACAGAAAAACCCTGTCTCGAAAATCAAAATCCAAAGAAAGTGGGGGTGGGGGGACAAGCCCCTAGTGACCTAGTTCTTCCAACCAGGCCCCACCTCCAAAAGTCTAAAAGTTCCCATTTTTCTACACAGCCGTGGCTGTCCTGGAACTCACTGTGTAGACTAGGCTGGCCTTGACCTCACAGAGATCTACCTACCTCTGTCTCCTGAGTACTGGGATTAAAGGCTTGAGTCACCATGCTTGGCAAAGATTTATTATTTTTATTTTATGTACATGGGAGTTTTGCCTGAACTGTTTGTGCACTGCATGCATGCCTGGTGCCCATGGAGGTCAGAAGAGGGACCTGGATCCCCTGGAGCTGGAATATAAGTGCTGGGAATTGAACCTGGGTCTTCTGCACTTAGCCAGTATTCTTGACTGCTGAGCTCTCTCTCCAGCCCCAGATTCTGACCCAAATACCTCCCAGTGACTAGATTCCCCGCAGCTGGGGATCAAGCCTTTAACATATCAGTTGTGTGCGTGTGTGTGTGTGTGTGTGTGTGTGTGTGTGTGTGTGTGTGTGTGATGTCTAAACATAGTGCACACGATGTGAGGTAAGGCTTCTACTTCATTCTTTACCTGCTGAGCCATCTCACTGGCCCCAGAAGGAATCCTAACTGAACTTTCCTATCTAACTACAATGGAGGTTTGCAGGAACGAGTTGTTGCAAAGCCCTTTTCCAGGGAAGTTTCCAGGCAGGCATTGACCAGAGACACCAGTCCAGTCCAAAAATAAAATTATGTTAAACCTTACCTTCCATCTAGGGAAGCCTTAAATGGCCCTTCTCCCACACCTTTGTCCAGGAGAGCATGGAAATTCGGTAGCACTTATGCAGTGGGCTGTCACTAAGTGGCACTCTGGACAGATGCAAATAAACCTGCTCTGCTCCCATGAATTTGCCTGTGGGCAGTTAATTTGTAGATCGCAACTGCTGGGTTCAAGTCAGAAGAACCATTTACCTCCATAAATCTTCTTCCTCCTCCTGCTCCTTCTCCTCCTGCCCTCTTCTCCCTCCTCCCTCCTGCTTCTCCTCCTTCCAATCCTCCTCCTGGCCCTCCTCCTGATTCTCCTGCCTCCCCTTCCTGAGTGATAGGATTATAGATCATGCAGCAGGGGTGGAGCCCAGTGCCTTGTGAACAATGGGTAAGCATTCTATCATCTCTGCTACATCCTCAGGCTCTTCAAAATTTATTTTTTTAGAGCAGCTTTATGCTCGCAGCAAGGGTAAGTGGAAGGGACAGATTTCCCACATACTCCCCACTCCACACACACGAAGCCTTCTCTGTTATGGACCTTCCTAACCAGAGTGACACATCTCTTCCAAAGGACAAATCTCCCAGTGTCCAAAGTGTGCAGAGGGCTCGCTCTCACTGTGGGGTGCACTGTGGGTCTGGATAGGCGTCTACCATCAGGACGATACATGGAGCCGTTTCTCTGCCCTGTAGTCCTCCACATTCTGCTTCCTGTCCAATCACTGTGTCCACCCGCTGCCCCACTAACTACTGCCCTTTCTTACTCTCTACGTAGTTTTGCTTTTTGTTCTTGAACGTCACAATTGGAACTCTGCACAAGGTGACATTGCCACATCAACATCTTCCTTGGTAAGATACAGTAGAGGCTCTTGCTGTGGCATAACGGATCATTGCCCTTCAGCACTGAATAATATTCCATTGTCTGTAGGCAGTACGGCATGGTGACTTGTCACCCGCTGAAGGACACTGTCACTTGCAGTTCAGACAGCCGTGAACAAAGCTCTATAGACACCCGGGCAGGCTTTTGTGTGGACTCCTTTTCACTCCTTTAGGTCACTGTCAAGGAGGAAGCCTGTTGTGTTGAACCTCAAAAGTATGTTTAGTTTTGTAAGAAATTCCAAGTGGTCTTTATTACACATCCTTGTCAGAATTTGTGTGTGTGTGTGTGGTGTGTGTGTACATATTTGAGTGTATACATACATGTGGAGGCCAAAGGTCAACTTCAGGTATCTTCATTACTATTTTATTTTATTAAAAAATAATTTATTTATTTTTATTTTATGTGCATTGGCATTTTGCCTGCATGTATATCTATGTGAGGATGTCAGATTTTGGAGTTATAGATAGTTGTTAGCTGCCATGTGGGTGCTGGGAATTGAACTCGAGTCCTTGGAAGAGCAGTCAGTGCTCTTAACCACTGAGCCATCTCTCCAGCCCCTCTATTTTATTTTTTGACACAGGGTCTCATTGCTGACTTGGAGCTCTCTGATTGGCTGGAATGGCTAGCCATCAAGCCCTGGGACCCTCTTGACTGCTTCCATAGCCCTGGTATTACAGGGCTCACCACCAAGCCTGGTTTTTGTGGGTAGGTGCTGGGGGTCCAGATTCAATCTTTATACTTAGGCAGCAAGCCTTTTACTGACTGAACCATCTTCTTGGTCCCCTCTTGTCAACATTTGGTGGTGTTTAGATATGAGCCCTCTGATAGGAATGTACTATAATCTCTGTGCTGGAATCTGCCTTTCTCTGAGAAGATGCCATGTGGGGATCAGTTTCCACACACTTATCTGCCATATCTGTGTGACTGTGAGGTCGTTGACCCATTTTTTAAATCATCATTTTATTCTTTTTCTCTCTTTCAGGCATTTCAGATGAATGCCACCATTGCTTGCCTCTTTGTCTCTCTCTGTCTCTGTCTCTGTCTCTCTCTGTGTGTATGTGTGTATGCATGTGAATATACATGTTCACTTGTACGTATGTGGAGTACACATGAGTGTGCCTGCATGTGGAGGCCACAACCTTGGCTGTCTTCTCTGATTGCTTTCCACTGTATTCACTGAGGTAGGTCTCTTGCTGAACTCATCTTGTTGAATTTGTTAGTCTAGCTAGCCAAACTGCCTCAGGGGTCCCCATCTCCAATATCCAAGTGCGGGGATGACAACTGTCTTAGTTACTTTTCTACTGCTGTGACAAAACACCTTGAGGAAGACAACTCATGAAAGAAAGCATTTAATTTGGGTCTCACAGTTCCAGAGGGTTAGAGTTCATGGCTATCATGGCAAGGAGCATGGCAGCAGGCAGACAGATGTGGTTCAGGATCAATAGCTGAAAGCTGACATCTTGATCCATAAGCACAAGGGAGAAAGAGAGACAGACAGACAGACAGACAGACAAACAGACAGAAACAGAGACATAAACAGAGTGCTGAGAATGGTGTGGGTGTTTGAAACTTCAAAGCCCACGCCCAGTGACACACCTCTTCCAACAAGGCCACATCCTCTAGTCCTTCTCAAATGGTTCAACCAATTGGCCACCAAGTATTCAAATATACAAGCGTATGGGGGCCATCCTCATTCAAACCACCTCCCAAGGCTTTTGTTCATGGGTATTGGAGATCTGAACTCTGGTCCTCAGTCTTGCATGAGTAGCTCTTTAGCCACCGAACCATCTTACTTTAATGAGTGATCATCAATACATCTGCATTCCACAACCCCACACAAGATCCAGAACATCCCCATTGCCCCCAAAAGTGCCCCTTCTCAGGGACATTCCATCATCCCAGCATCTGTCCCTGTCGTGATGAGCTGCTGTGATGATGACTGTCTTAGGCTTTCTATTGCTGTGAAGAGACACCATGACCACAGCATCTCTTTTGTTTTGTTTTGTTTTGTTTTGTTTTTCAAGACAAGGTTTCTCTGTATAGTTTTGGTGCCTGTCCTGGAATCTCACCCTGTAGATCAGGCTGGCCTCGAACTCACAGAGATCTGCCTGGCTCTGCCTCCCGAGTGCTGAGATTAAAGATGTGCGCCACCACTGCCCGGCGACCATGGCAACTCTCATAAGAAAAACATTTAATTGGGGTGACTTACAGTTTCAGAGGTTCAGTCCATTATCATCATGGCGGGGAGCATGACAGCATGCAGGCAGACATGGTGCTAGCTACATCTTGATCAGAAGGCAACAGGAAGTGGGCTGTAGCAGTGGGTGTGGCTTGGGCATATATGAGCCCTCAAAGCCCACCCCCACAGTGACACATTTCCTCCAACAAGGCCATACCTACTCCAATGAAGCCACACCTCCTAATAGTGCCACTCCCTATGAGCTTATGGGGGCCAATTACTTTCAAACTACCACAATGACCATAAAGAACTAATATTTATCTGCAAGTTTGTAATTGCGAAACACAGACTCTTGCTGCAAGCTGCAGAAATATGAAGTAGGAATTCAGCTGACTATGGCAAAGCTATTACCTGAAAGAGTCAAGGACTTTTCCAGAGGAAGCCAAGACTCAAGGAGTATTGTTGATACTGGTTTTGAATGTATTAGCTATTTCATGCAGCAAATATCTTGTGTGCTATTGTAGCTTTCCCATTTGATTCTTTTTTCCAAGAACTTCTAACAGTGTGGTTGATCATTCATTGGGCACAATTTCCCCTATACATTTGAGGTATTTGGATAACATCCCCCAACTGTGTGCCTTTCTGTAATCATCTCCATTAGCAAGTATCTGGCCAGGGCCATCTCCAGACAAAAGCATTCTATCTGAGATACTTCTCAAACATCCAAGGACAGACTGCAGATAGATAAGCATTCAGACCTCCTGCTAGCCTCCTGAAATAAGGTAAATATCCATACTGAGACAACTGCCAAGGCCAGGAGGGTGTTAGGTACAAAGCTTTGTTCTTGTGCATATTAAGCTTAAATCCTCCTTTCTCCCACAGCCCAAGTCTGCCTTTAACAATTAACTCAGAACAAAGGGGCTCTCACATACTAGGTACATCAAGCTGTGACACAGGTATCTAGCTATGAGTTCACTTCCCCCACCCTGCCAGAAAATGGCGCACGGAGATAAAGTGAGACAGATAGGGCTCCAAAAGAAAAAGAGGCAGTTTTAGTTTATGCATGACTTATAGTGACATAAAACTCCTAATGTTTTACCTAACCACTTCTAAGAATATAGTCTAAGCTCATAAATTCCCTTTTCAGATCTCTTTGTTGACCCCACCTCCTTTAATCACTCCCCTTTTGGGTTGTAAATGAAGCTGACAATCACTGCTCTTTGTGTGGATCTTATCACCTCTCTTTATGGCCCTGAAAGCCTTGCATTGCATTGTCAATCGTAAGTGTGTATATACTGGTACCCCCACAGCACTGGGGGGACTTGACTTAGAGGACGAAGATGGAAATAACTAGATAGAACAATGAGAGAACAGTAGAAGGGCCAGAGAGGAGCTAAGTATGAGAACAGAAATGAAGCTGTGTAGAGAGATTTTTGACTTAGAAGAATAAAGTGAATGGACTCAGTGTACTTAGATTCATTCGACATCCCTCAGATTAATTAATTTGCCACTGGTAGCATCTCTTCTGGAACTCTGGGAAAAGACTATAAAGGGCTCAGCCTCTATAGTGTTTGATAAGCTCTTTGCCATTTCACAGAGGGGTAAACTGAGGAAGGAGATGGTGGTATTGCAGCCACAGATGCAGCCTTCCACCCAACTATTACTATACTGGTAACAATCTACCTAATTTCTCTGTACGTCACTTTTCTCAGATGAAAGCTAGTTAGAACTTGCTTGAGCCAGCTTACATCCTGACATACCTCCAGCCTGTGAACCTCCCATCCACATGTGATCAAGCACATCTGGTACAGATGTTTACTTGTTTAGGGGAATGAAAAACATGTGACTTCTTATCTCCATAAACAATAGCCTCCAACATTTCATGAACTATCTGTCCTTGAGTAAGGGGCTTGCAGATCAGAGACATTTTTGTTTCATGGATCTCTTAGGCATAGTAATTAAAACTTAAAATGTAACTTTGGTTCTCACAATAACTATTGATATTCTCTCAATTGCTGTTATTTTACATGCTAAACCAAGCAAAGAAAACACAAATATTTGCACAAACACAATCTTGACAAAATATGACAGACACTCATGTCAATTTTAATCCTGGATTCTGCAACTGGTCATGTGGCCTTAGCTAGTACTTATAGCCACCTTCCTCTGCTACCCATTCTGTATTTCCTCCACCCTCTGCAAGCACCTCCACAGGTCTTGGCTCCTCTTGTGGAGGAGTGACCCACACCTTCATTCTTGACAGGTCTGTGCCCTTTGTCATCTGCCTGGATTAGATTGTTGTCATTTCCCATTAACTTTAATCACAGGACATGGTAGCCCCAAGAGACACCCTAAAGGATCTCCTGCACTCCAGACACAGTCCTTCTTACCTCCATTGTGGAGAACCAATCTAATCTCCCCACGGTAATCTGGAGCCATCACCCCTCCTAACACTGTTAATCCTTTCTTGGCCTGTTGGCCTAAGGGCATCAGAAGTCCAAACTGAGCAGGGGGAAGTCTGAACTTCAAGTTCAACGGAATGTTTGTTGTGGCTCCTGGCAGGAGCACTCCCTCCTCTGGAACCAAAACTTCTAGGCCAGCAGATCTTAAATTCTCAGAAACAGGAAGCAAAAATGTTCCCAGTGGGTCATTAGGGATAATGGTGAGTGGAACTATTCCCTTTCCACTCCCTGATTCCTGGACCTGTGGATCCTGGCTCTGGGAGAAACTGTACCACACATTGAACACTGATTCAAAGCTTATACCACCTTCTGGAGAACCCTGCCCCAGCCCTCCAGGCTGCTGACATCTAATTGATATTGTAACTGTGTCTTCAAAAGACCATTCCAGCATTCTAGCAGGCCAGGAGCTTCAGGATGGTGAGGAACGTGGTAAGATCAGTTGTGGTTGGTTTTTTCACTCTTTGGGGGCCCATCACCCAGCTCCCAAATAAATACACAGAGACTTATTCTTCTTTATGAATGCCTAGCCTTAGCTTGGCTTGTTTCTAGCCAGCTTTTCTAACTTTAGTTATCCTGTTTCTCTTTAACTATGTTTTGCCTCTGGGCTTTTTGCCTTTCTTTATTCTATATATCTTTCTTTCCTTCTTACTCTTTGGCTGACTGTGTGGCTGGCCCCTGGTGTCCTCCTCTCCTCCTTTTCTTGCTCCTCGCTCTCTTCCCTAGATTTCTCCTCCTACTTATTCTCTCTGTCCTCCAGCCCCACCTATCTATCTCTTCTGCCTCGCTATTGGCTGTTCAGCTCTTTATTAGACCAATCAGATATTTTAGACAGGCAAAATAACACAGCTTTACAGAGTTAAACAAATGCAACGTAAAAGAGTACAACTCGGGTTGGGGATTTAGCTCAGTGGTAGAGTGCTTGCTTAGCAAGCGCAAGGCCCTGGGTTTGGTCCTCAGCTCTGAAAACAAAAATAAAAGAAAAGAAAGAAAGAAAGAGAAAAAAAAGAAATCAACTCATCTTTGCATCATTAAATGTTCCACAGCGTAAATAAATGTAACACATCTTAAACTAATATTCCACAGCAGCCAGTGGATCCATGATTATGGGCCCACTGTAGCACTTCTCTGGCTACGAAGTGAGTTCCTTGGTCAGAAGCAATACTGTGTGGAATATCACACTGGTGGATAAGGTGTTCTGTACATCTATGGGTGGTGATTTTGGTAGAATTAGGTGCAGGAAAGGCAAACCCATAATCACAATAAGTATCGACTCCAGTAAGCACAAAGCATTGTCCTTTCCATGGAGGAAGTGGTCCAGTGTAGTCAACCTGCCACCAGGTCACTGACTGGTCATCCCAGGGAATGGTGTCATACTGGGGGTTAAGTTTTGGTTTCTGCTGTTGGCAGATCTGGCACTCAGCAGCAACTGTAGCCAGGTCAGCTTTGGTGAGTTGAAGTCCATGTTGTTGTCCATCTCTGCCACCATGGCCACTTTGTTCATGGGCCCATTGGGCAATGACAGGGATGGCTGGGGAAAGAGGCTGACTGCCCACATAATGGGTCATCCTATCTATTTGATTTCAACTCTTTCTCTGCTGAAGTCACATTTGTTTAAAAAAAATGTACTTATTTTTATTTTACGTGCATTGATGTTTTATCGGCATGTATGTCTGTGTGAAGGTGCCTAGAACTGAACTAACAGACAGTTGTGAGCTACTATGTGGGTGCTGGGAATTGAACCCAGGTCCTCTGGAAGAGCAGTCATTGCTTTTAACCACCGAGTCATCTCTCCAGCAACCCCTGAAGTCATCTTTGATGAGCATTTACATGGGATACAAGTACCTTCACAATCATTGCCCATTTGGAGAGATCTAGCCACAAACTTCTTCAGATGTCTTTCTTACCAATTTTCCAGTTATGTTCCTTCTAAGTCGATGACTATCCAGCCAGTCCATTGACTACAGGCCATCAATCAGTGAACAATCACACATCTGGCCATTTCTTCTTCCAAACAAAGTATGACCCCACTCCTGATACTAATTTCTGACTTGGTTAGGGTTACAGTTGCTACGATGAAACGCCATGACCAAAGCAACTTGTGGAAGAAAGGGTTTATTTGGCTTACACTTTCATATTACTGTTCATCATTGAAAAAAGTCAGGTCAGGAACTCAAGCAGGGAAGGAACCCAGAGGCAGGAGCTGGTGCAGAAGTCATGGATGAGTGCTGTTTCCTGGTTTGCTCCTTTTGGCTTGTTCAGTTTGTTTTGTTGTACACTCTAGTACCACCTACCCAGAGGTGACATCACCCACAATGGGCTGGATGCTCCTACATCAACCACTACTTAAGAAAATGCCCTATAAGTTGGGCATAGTGGCTCACATCTTTAATCCCAGCAGAGGATTAAATCTCAGGGAGACAGAGGCAGGTGGAACCCCTGTGAGTTCGAGATCAGCATACATAGTAAGTTTCAGGACAGCCAGTCCTACATAGAGAGACCCTGTCAGGGAGAGAGAGAGAAAGTCCTATTGGCCTACCTACAGTCTTGTCTTATGGAGGCATCTTTTATTTTCTTTCTTTAAAAAAAATAATTTATTTAGCTTTGTTTTATGTGCATTGGTGTGATGATGTCAGATCCTCTGGAACTGGAGTTACAGATAGTTATGAGCTGTCATGTGAGTGCTGGGAATTGAACTTGGGTCCTCTGGAAGAGCAGTCAATGCTCTTAACCGCTGAGCCATCTCTCCAGCCCCAGAGACATCTTTTCAGTTGTGGTTTCTTACTCTCAAATGACTTAGCTGTGTTCAGTCAGCACAGGAGACTTTAGTCCACGGCCATTTTTCCTGTTGCTTTCAGGTCTGTGGCAAAGCAAAGTCCAGGAGAGAAGGAGCAGGGCTGGGCTCCTAATGCCCCACTAGGTTCTACCTCCTAAGGCTTCTACCCCCTCTCAGTAGTGTCACAGTATGGGGACCTTCACTCAACATGTGGACTTAGGGGAACATTCAAAAATCTGACCTAGAGCAGTGGCATCTCAGATGTGTCCTGAAGGGACAACAGGGCCGTCCAGAGGCAACGGGAAACACCGCAACCATTCTGGTGAGGAACTGGATGCCTGGACCTGGGGCAGTGATGGAGGTGGAGGAGACGGCAGGATTCGGACCTTTTAAGCAATTTTCAGTAAGATCACCAGGAGATGGGGATGATCATGGACCTGGGGAGGGTGGGATGAGGAGGATGCCCAGGTGTGGGTCTGATTGAAAGGACTCTGTCCAAGAGGGGGCAGGATTGAAGGGCAGGAAGGCAAGCTTTAGACCAGTGGTTCTCAATCTTCCTAATGCTGCGACCTTTTTTTTTTTTTTTTTTTGGTTTTTCGAGACAGGGTTTCTCTGTGTAGCTTTGTGTCTTTCCTGGAACTCACTCTGTAGCCCAGGCTGGCCTCGAACTCACAGAGATCCGCCTGGCTCTGCCTCCCGAGTGCTGGGATTAAAGGCGTGCGCCACCAACGCCCGGCACTGTGACCTTTTAATACCATTCCTCATGCGGTGACCCCAACCATAACATTATTTCGTTGCTACTTTGTAACTGTAATTTTTCTACTGTGGTGAATTGTAATGTAAGCATCTGATATGCAGGCTGTCTATGTGTTACTATTGTAAAAGAGTCATCTGACAACCCCTGAGGAGTCGAGACTCACAGGTTGAGAAGTACTGCATTGGAGCCTTTTATTTTGAACTAAGAAGCTGCGTTTCTTCATGGAGAAGGCACATGGTGGCTTACACTGCTCAGAACACCTGCATTTCCGGTGAGGGAGGCGCAGAGGAGGAAACCCTCCCTTGCCGAAAACGCTGCCCATCTCACATGGAAGACAGAGCCAACAAGACTCAAGTAGAGACACAGCTCCAGAGGCCTCAGAAAGGCAGTGCCCTGAGGTAGCAATTCCAATCTTGGGGTGACGGAGACAGACGGGTTCCTAGAGCTCATTGGCCAATGAGCCTAGCCTGGGGAGAGTTCCGGGCCAACAGCAGACACTGTCTTTAAAAAAAAAAAATAGATGGCATCTGAAGACACCTTAGGATGTCCTCTCATACCTACATACATGTGCACACATATGTATGCATGCCACACATAGGCAGAGCGGTAACCTGTTTCTCAGAAAAACAAAAGTGTCAGAAGGTGAGAGTCCTATACCTACGGTGAGGAAGTCATTTCCAGAGTGATCTGAAAGGCAAGTAAATCCTCGGTCTTATAAGAAGGAGACCGAGCTGCAGGCATGGGAGTTGCTCAAGGACACAGAGCTGACTCCAATGTGAGGTTCCAGATCCACTCCCTTGGGCGACACACAGGATGTGGGAACCCAGAGAAGGAGGTTCAAGTTGTCCTGAAACTCCTGGGGTGGGTGGGGGGGTAAGAGATTCCAGAGAGGGTCTTGGCAAAGCTAGATTTCAACTTGGTCCTAAGCATTCAACACCCCCTCCCCCTCCACACACACACACTTGGGGGTAAAACTCCCCAGCTAGGGAAACAGCGGCACCCTCCTGCCTAGACTTGGCAGCCTGCTGGGTAATCAACCCTGAGGTGTCACAGAAGTCCGAAGAAAGCCTGGGAGAAGTGGCCACAGAGGCACGTTCTTTAGAACTGTCAGTATTGATGCTGTGAGTCTCGATGGGACTTGGTGCTCCCAGGGCAGGGATGGATCACCCATCCTCCCCACAGGGCTCAGAGTCGGGGAGGGTGAGGTAAGGAGACCCTTCACCCCCACATCCCTGAGTAGGAGACCCTAAAAGCCGGCAGCAGGCACTGGCACCCAGCACACAAGACCACAGGCTACAGCCCCACTCCATTAGAAGTCTCAGGGTTAGCCTGTCACAGCCCTCATAGGCTGCCCTCCTGTTCATGCCCAAGCCCCACCCCCACCCCACCCCCACCTGGCCATGCAGGGAGCATTCACCTAGCACTCTGAATTTACAAGATTCTAGGAGACACTTTGCAGGGTGCTCACAATCTTGCTGCCCAGCACAAGACCCAAATGTGTTCTTAATGACCCCAATTCACAAGCCAAGGAGGCTTTTCAGTTTTCAATTTTCTCCCCTTCTACCCGAGTCAATACACCATCAGCCCTCCCTACTATTTGCTAAAGTCCATGGTAGGCAACAGATTGGAGCTAGAATTTACCGATGCATTTTGTATTCATGGAAACCTAAGCTCACGATTGCCTTCTATTTATAGCAAGTGAGATTGGCTTTCCAGTTCTTATTTAATTCTAAAATAAATCTATTGGTGTTAAAAAAAAAAAAAAA
>CABHPR010139123.1:17260-30249 GCA_902168415.1 Peromyscus melanophrys | reverse complement strand
GGAAACAGCGGATAGGGCATGTGGACTTGTGGTATCCTGGGTGCTGATGCATTTCTGAAATGGGTCTTCATCCACCAAGGTTCTCAGGATGAGGTCATTCATCATCTTTTATTTAGTACAAAGAGGATCTTTAGGCCCTTCCTTGGGTGATAAGTTTGATTCAAGTGATGTGAACAAAGAGGCAGCACATTCTTTCCTTGCCATCTTATCTCAGTGGGCAGCATACACTGGGGAGAATGGGAGAGATCAATAAATCACTCTTGTTCCCTATAAATCTTTGTGCTGTTTCTAGAACCAAGTGGCCAAAGACAGAGGAGCCTGAGACCATTTACTGATAATCTATTGGCTCATCTTCTGTCTGTCTATCAATTATCATCTGTTCATCCAAATATATACAGATAGATGAAGATATGACTTTCATTAAAGTCTCTAAAAATGTATTTTGAGAAACATGAAAAGAGAAAGCTAAACTCTTTATGCTCACTCTTTTATTATTTGTCATACATGAGAAAATAAATTAGATTTATGCTATTTGTTTAGTAAACACATTCTTAAAAAAATCAAGTACATGATTAGTTGAAGGATAGATAGGTTCATCAAATGAGTTGAACAGATTAATGCAATATTCAAATACAAAATGATTTTAGATTTTTTCCCCTCCTTTCTCTCTATTGTCCCTCCTATAGGTTTTTCCAAAGGTTTATAAAATAATGCCCTACTTTTCCTCCCTAACAAATATCTCCTTTAATTTTACTTTTAATTGATATATAAGAATATAAAAATAACTAAGGAAACATAAGATGCTCTTGATATGTGTATACATTGCATGATACTTACATCAGGGTATATATATCTATCTTCTCAAACATTTGTAATTTTACCAAAAATGTAAAGCACCCAGAGTCCTTTCTCTTTACTCTTCAGAACATATAGAACAGTGTCCTTAACTATAGTTGCCCTACTGTGCACATGAAAACATACTACTCCCATCCAACTGTAACAGTACAGTTACACTCAAGGCTCTGTCATCTCTCCTCCCACTTCCTTCCTGATAAATCACATTGTTCTGTAACCTCATTGTCATTTAGTATAACTCATTTAAGAATGGATCTGAGACAAATACATTTTAAGGAATGTATATTAATGCTACATAGAGTTGTTATTTTATGCATACTATTTTATTTTATGGTCTCATTCTTGCTATGGAGAGCCTGAGATTCAGGGGTTTTCTGACTCAGCTTCTATCATATCTGTGTTTGCCCAGGGCCTGCTATATTTTTAGATACACAAGAATAATCTGGGGCAAGATCTATGTTGCCTTTCTCACTACACACCACATCTAGCTCTAAGGAGAAAGATAGAGACAGTGTATCTTGATCCTCATGACAATATGTTATGTGTCCATGTTAAACTGGGAGTGTCAGGATACCAATACAAACTATCTGAAGCAGGTGTCTATCCTGTGCTTAGATACTATTCTATTTGGACGTCAGCATCTTTTCAGGTTCCACATGCTTCCTAGAAGTAGATGCAAGTAAACTGAGAGCAGAGACTCATGTCCTTCTACATATCACTGGCCCCGAGCAATGAGTTCTTTGAGAAACATGCTGAGAGCCTGACCAGACACTACGATATGACTGGCACTGTTTAGCTCAACAGCAAAGAAAGCTAAACCAAGAGAACTATCTAGAAGATTGAGTTCCAGTGAAACAACAATATCTGCCATTACAACATTGTAATGTTTGACTCAAAATTTGTTAGTTTGGCAGTATAAAAAGCTCCAAATATTATCATATTTCAAGTTTATGCATACTTGAACACTATTAGTTTTAAAACAAAGTGAACAGGGTCTTGTGCTTACTCTGAGAAATGTACCCCTAATTAATATTGCTGTATTTAATGCTTGTACTCAAGCAAGTCTGCAAGATTATTGAGGACAGGTCTTATAACTCGCATATTGCTGAAAACCCTGACTACCCAGTAACTTAAGTGATAAACAATATTGACTGCCTAATGGTGCTGTCACCATGTGGGTTCTGATGTCTGGCTTTTTCCTTCACTTTGCAGTTTTGCAAGAGTGGAGGAAAACCCATGTGACCAGGGTTTCTGGCATGCTAAAGGCATGCCTTCCGATTCTATGTCATCTGTTCTTGGGTGAAAAGGCCCCTGACTGAATGGATCCCTGGCAGAGTTTCCTGCAGGACTTTAATACGCATGTCTCTCCCAACTGTCCAAGTGTTCCGTGCATAGAAAAGTCACCGAGCAGCCACTGCTCAGTGACATCTTTCACACTAATGTTCAATTGTGGCTGTGAAGTTTTATTGTTGCTGATAGCACTAATACCTCTGCATAAAGTGGCTTCTTTGTTCCCATCTTTTTATCCTTTGTACTCCTGTCTCAGCGCCACTGACCTTTTAGCTTGCATGCTTTGCCAAACTCAAGGGAAAAGCCAATCTGCCCTTCTTTTTACCTGGCATTTGAGTCTCATTCCCATCCTGACCCCCTCTCTTGCCTTTTGTATCCTTTCATGCCTCTTTTAGAATATATATATATATATGAAAGAAACAGAGAGAAACCATGTAAGATGTGGAATGTGGGGTTTATCCAGAGCCTCTCATTGAAAAATGCTAACAAAAAATGTTCATCACATATGCATTCATATATATATATATATTCATATATGTATCTTTATATATACATACATATGTGTGTGTGTGTGTGTGTGTGTGTGTGTGTGTGTGTGTGTTTGTGTGTGTGTGACACAAGTTGAAAAAATATGTTCCCAGAAGGATAGGCTTTTATGCTGATCTCTGTTCCATGGGAAAGACAAAAATTCAAAAGGAATGAAGGAAGACAGGTAAAACAAATGCAAGCAGAAATGGGATGGGTAGCCTCATGCTTTTGGCTGCCTCTTTGGGTAATACAGACAAGTCAGTCTGTCATTCCCCTGTTCAGAAATAAACAGAAGCATTCACTCAACTAGCAACAGAAGTATGGGAATCCTAGCCTATATTTCACTTACAGGTTATTGCTACATATGAGTAGAATGAAAAATGAATGGATCGTCAAGGATCACTAAAAGAACAAGACTCCTCTCATCATGAGTTTAGAGTAGATAAAAACGTGGGAAAATTCAAAGTCTTCAGAAAAAAATAAGATCACATTGTTTGTCTTTTCCAACAGCCAGTGGGCACCCATAGCATTTCTTAACGGCCTTTTACATGATCCAGAAATGAATCATCAATCCTTTTTAATTCGCCTCAAAATCTCTTCCTCCATGAGTCTTCCCTGGTGCCTGACATCTGTGTTGCTGCATTTCTTTGTGTTACTTCAGTAGTGTGTGGGATGCATATAGGATCCCTTGCTCTGCACTCTCTCTTTCTCTGGAGGTTGAGAGTAGATCCCCAATGCTGTGACTCTAACTGTCATCCCTTCTTCCAACAGCTGAGTTGACCAGGTACACATAGATTCACATTGTTGTCACATGACTTCAGTTTGGTACTAATGTATCCTTTATAAGAATATATGAGCAGCTTAGAGGAGAAGTGCTATCAGAATGCTCAACCATACCTAAGATATCTGAACTTGATTCCTGAAAGCTTGGACCAATGAGATATAATGTATATCCTGGCAAGGAAGAAGACATCCAGGGACTGAGATTTTCCCATACCATGTAACAGTGTACCCAATCCTGGGATCCACTATTCCAGGATTCCCAGTGGCTATCTAGCTGATTGCTGTTCCTCCAGGTGTCTTGAAAACTCAGTGGTGACAGCAGACCAGTAGCAGCTTTTACTGATGGCTGGACTATAAATAGATAGGTAGGTAGATAGATAGATAGATAGATAGATAGATAGATAGATAGATAGATAAACAAACAAACAAACAAATAAATAAATAAATAAATAATAAATAAGTAAATAAATAAGGGTTATTACCATTTTTATTTAATGCCAGGGGCCAGGAACAAACAAAAAGACAAACAAACAAATACACAAATATATAAATGAAGGTTTTTACCATTTTTATTCAATACCAAGGGCCAGTCATAACAAACATTCTTCAATACAAAGAAAAAGGCCATGTCCGAAATACAACCTCACAAATTTTTTGTAGTACCCCATTAAAACAAAAAGAAAGAACAATAAGATGTAGCTATCCCACACAATCTTCAGGCTCCAAATGAGATTTGTTTTGATGTCCTCAAATCCCTTTTCTGGAATCCATTTATTCATTTGTTGGCTTTCAGAGAAATTATATCTTGTAAGGTACTTGGCTGGGTTAATAAATAGAATGGACGCATTAATTATCAAATGTAAACTTGGTACTATTATTGTTGCTGAGGAATAGGAAGACTCCTTCTGCACCCCATCCAGTAAGAACTGGGGGGGAGGGTGGCCCTCGAATTAAAGATCTCATACAGGGAGGGCACAGAGATAACTTGCTTAGATAGCAACTTTCTATGATCTAGAAGAGTGAAATAATGTGTGACAAGCCACTCCTAACATAAATGGTTCTTTTCTATGCCCTTTCTTTGAATTCTTTCAACAGCATTTGGAGGAGGATTTGTTAACTCTGACTTTACACAGGAGAAAACCAAGTCTTAACAGAGTGGAGTGAGTTGCTCAGCAAACCATGATTCTGGAGTGCCCAAAGGAAACAGAAAAGCCAGTGAACGCACTTGACAAACACGTGCTTTGTCTCTTCACGCTTGTCATCTCCTGTTTTCTGAAGGTGTCTTGGTTCCCTCCTTCCAGTGCTCAGGCTTGCTATTTCTGTTTTTCCCTCCAATTCTCTTCTCTGGCCTGTTGTGTCTCTTTAAGCTGATTTGCAGTTTGAAGCCTTGGACCAAGACGCTTCCTGCCATAGAGAGCTCTTTGTTCTTTTGCCATAGTGTAGCAGGCAACACATGTAAATTCGGATGTCGGAAAGCATAATTTTCTCTCTGGCTGTAATCTTCAAATGGAAGACAAGCAATTCCAGGCACTTTATTTCACTTCAGAGAGCTTTCTGTAGTCCAATGTCTGGTGCAGGAGTTCATAATTCTTTCTCTTTACCAAAAGTGTGTGGGTGAGGGGCAATTGTCACACTAGCAATCATCAGGGCCTTTTGTGCTATTAGTGTATTTATTCAGAATTATAACCCAAGCTGATGACTTCCACAGCTCCCAGTTCTCTGATCTAACCCTAAAAGTCTGGTAGAGCATGCAAAGCCCATCTCTTTCCTATATCTCGAGTTGCCCCATTCATCATGTCAAACATGACTTCCATGCCTTTCATCTCTGCTGGCCTTTCATATTCTTTCCAACATTTCCAGATCCTTCATTTACAAGGCCTTTGCACAGGTTCTTTTTCTGGGAACCTCTTTCCAACCTATAGTTAATATCTTCTCAGTCTTGAAATGACTGCTGTGGTTACTTTCTCAGAAGTGGAATCTCTGTCTCAAGAATAATTGAGACAAATGTATGCACCCCACATATTGTGTATTGTACCATATAAATCATTATTTATATTGGTATTGTGAAGGACTGGTGTCTATATGGTTTAGTGGACTATAAACTTCATAATACCAGGGGCTGAATCTGTTTCTGATTATCATCATAGTCCCAGAAACTGGCCTCTGGGATGCTCCCTGGTTAGATGCTAAAAGTTTGAGTGTTTTGAGTTTTATTGTGGGTGATTCAGTTGCTGTTTGAAGTGTTATGATTGCAGTGGCAAATCTCAGCCCTGATAGAACTTCAAGTGATACCACAGTGACTGAAGAGTGTGATTCTGTTTAATATATATTATTTAAATCGCTTGATTTTTTTTCAGTAGGTATGTACATCTTGACACATATGTGTACATGTGTACTCAAGTGTGTGGAGACAAGAGATTGACAATAGCTCACTACCCTATTTTTTAAATTTATTTTCTGACAATTTCACACACACACACACACACACACACACACACACACACACATACACACACACACACACACACACACACACACACAGTGTGGTTTGAACATATACATCCCCTAAGACCCACACTTATTCCTCTACTACTCCTACTGAACCCCTTCTTCTTTAGAACATAATATAGATTTTTATGAATGAGAGGAGTCTTGGACTATCTTCTAAATATGGATTTCTATTCATGTAAATTTTAATTCAGAACACTATTTTAAACTGTTGCAGGATCCACGTTGAGTTCAGAACTTGTTGGTACAGTGTAATTTACTCTGTCTATTAGAGTTTGTTGGACAGTAGGGAGTGAATATAAGGGAAAATGTTCATGGAATCAAGTACCATAGTGGCTATACATCCAGTTATAGCACTGAACTTCTTTAGTTCCAATACTGCTCCCATTCAGAAATTATTTGCTTCTGTTTTTTCACTTGTATAATTGACATAATAATAGAAACTTTATGTGAATTAGATGAGACCTAAACATGACAATCTGGGAAAAATATGTACAATATCATGTTGAACAGCTAGTAAGTGTTCAATGAATGTTAGGGATTCCATAAGCAAGGGGGATATGATCTGAAATGCTTTCAGAAGTGGTAACCATTGTTAGAAAGTTCTGATTTGAGGTAATGTAGAAGGAATCACGATAATCTGAATATGCTCTACTGACGAATGTTAAAATCATCAGAAGAAGCAAGCAGATGGTTACAGAGAGGAGAGAGTCACAATGATGCTATGTTCTTTTCCACATCTCAATCTGATCCTAATTCCTCTCTGCCCATAGGGCAGACATTTATCATATCCACTTCCTGATATCCCAAACAGTCTTGCTTCTGCATGCTTCTATAAGCCTTATAACCTCTGCTAACACTATATGTGAAGGTGGGTGAGGTGGCCAGAGTTGGCCTTTGGAAAATGAGCCCTGCAGTTATTTTTAGATATACTGAAATAGCAGTAGGGGATTCCATTTATAGGAACTGTAAGAACCGTCTCCTATCTGGAAAATGGTAATGGCTTCTACGAAGTGACAATATCACCATCATGAATTTTATCCGGAAGAAGATTCCCGGAGTCTTTAGCTGGCGTTGGGTTGTGTGGCTTTGTCTTTTCAGTGTTAAGCAAATGAAGCCCTGGGCATTCTTTACTTCACATCATCTCTTTCTTCTTGGGCTGGAAGAAAATGAAAAGCAAAGCCAGACTACCTCTCATGGTTAAATTGTTCCTGGCTAATAAAACTGCAGGAACTGTACGTTAGGATGTCTTCCATAAATCAGCCTTGGGGAGAATTAGGTGCTGAGAGATGGAGGAATGATGTTTAATCATCACATGTAGGAAATCATTAGCTGCACACCCTCATTCTGCTACTTGCCCATTCGTCATTCCCCAAATGCGACTTTCCCCCTAGACCATTAACATTTCTCAATGACTTTCTAAATGCAGAGAAAAGCCACAGAAGGGGTGAAGGATGGGGAGGCATTATGGAAACACGCAACTGAGAGATGTCTCTGCCGCTTGCCTTCTGTGCCTGTGCATGTAAATAGAGCACCGTAAGAACGAGTTGATCGATCATCTGGCCAGCCAGCTGCTGCAGTTTGAGCTAAAGGAGCTATTGCCTCCTGTTTACCTACAAAAATAAATAACACCTCGAGATATCTTCCCCTTTACCTATTCAAGAATATGTTGTTTTTCTTCACATTCATAATAAGGTCAGGTTGGTCGGATAGTGTCAGGCTACCAGCTTTAGGAAACTGAGTCTCCATGAATTACCTTCCCAATTCTCTCTAGAAAAAGAATACAAAAAATCAGTGTGTGTAGGGTGTAGGAAAGAAGGAAGCAGCCTGTTCAAGCTGGTTTGTTGTCCAAAGGCTAAACATCTTTCAATGGCTGACAGGTAATGATGTGTAAAACATAGCTTGGTTCAGCAATTTACAGGAGGGAGGAACATCCTAGCATTTTCTACTAAACACAGTTGGTGCTTTCTGATGCTAATGCATGCATAGAAAAATCTTTTAGTTTTTTTTTTTTCCTCATGAAATTGCCTCAAATCTTTGCTTCTGGTTTTTGCTTAATTACTTTTGGTCACAGATCATAGCACTTTCCAGTTTTCATTTGCTTTCATATAGGCAGAAGTATGATGGTCAGTGATGACAAGTTCACTGAAAAATTACCATATTTCAAGCACGATAGTAAGAAGCATGGCCTGTACCACCACAATGCCAAGAAGATGCAATTTTCCTAATCTTATTATCACAAAACTTGGAGGTAGTGATGGTGATTTCCCACATTCATGAAGATTATATGAGTCAGATCCATGCACTGTGGGACCTGGAAGTCACAGTGTAGAAATGGTCTTAAAAATCAATTAGGAATATAAATGGAGCTGCATTACAGGCAAGTGAAGCTTTGTCAACTTCCTGCAGAATTTGCTTCCTTTCAACTGGTTGTGGCAAAGGCTGAGCTGAACTAAGTCTCCTTGAGCTAGCAACTGTACCTAGTTTGTGCATACATTAAATACGCATGCCCTCATTGTTGCAATCCATCTGTGAGGTGTAAGAGATAAATGTGATTTTGATGTCCCAATAGTCTATGAAGAAGGAATTTTGAAAGACTGGGAGGAAAATGAAGGACTAATCATGAGCTGTCTCTACAGGTCAGGAATTCTTCCTGGGTCATCTAAATCTCTGAGGGAAGAAGCCAAAGTGAAGAAGGCCTCTGGATAAGTTCACAAGAGAGCCAGGTCCATTCAGAAAGAGGCAGAGACTAGTTAGGAATCTTCTTTAACCACAACTCAATACAAAAAGAAGTCTCTCTGACCAAGGTTGAGAACAGCAGAACTCTACAGAATGCCTATACACCATTTTGTATATGGCTTGCTATCCATACACATTTTGTGAGCACTACCAGAACACAGGTGTTTATTAATAATAATAACAATATTATTAATAATAAAAATAATAGTTATAAAATAGTAATAATAAAATAGGTCATAAAGTGAGAGATAAGTCAAGGAGTTAGCTAGGTTAGGAACTGTGGAAGTTGGAGGGAAATGATGGGGGTTGGAAAAGAGCAACATAGATTGAATACATGGATAAAACTTTCAACATATAAATAAAATATTATGAAATGAAAGAAGAGGCAGTGAATCAGGGTCTGAAAGACTATGTTGCAGCCCTGGTTCTCTCATGAAAGAGCCTTGAGACTTTGTTTCTTAAGCTGGAAACAGAGAACTCAAGTGCAGTCATGGAGTTCTGTGATACTAACTCAATAATGTATTCAGTTCTACATATCTGTAATGTTCCTTCTTGCTAAATATTTATGGAAGACTGGCTGGTATTTTAAATAGAATGCATCCAAGTGAAGGGTGCAAGTATAGAGAAAAGAGGAAAGGATATTTTGGGTATGGTGTATAGAGACCAAAACAGGGAACAAGTGATAAGCACCATAGTATTAAAAGTAGGGCCAAGTATTGAGGAACATAAAATCTAGCGTTGCATCATTATGTGTAAATGAAAGCCCAGAGGAATAGCAGAAGATACAAGCAACCCTATGTCCCATGACATCTGGTTTGCAGTGTGATGGATAGTTTTTTTGTCCTGAATCACAGTCTTTCCCTGGTCTCCACTGACAGTAACAGCAGAAGACCATCTGAAATAGAAGCAACACAGATACTTAACTGTTGCAAGGTATGCATTTTGAGTGCATGTTCACTCAGAAGGTGGTCCATGCAGGCAATCTCCCAGATACTTCCTCATACAGAAAATATTTTAGATGATTTGTATATTCTTAGGGTTAAAGAGCTATTTAACCCATCATGTGACTGAGCATATCTTATTTTAATAACTTGCAGTGGGAAATATTGCTGATGTTGATACATGCTCAGAAAATTAGGAAACATATAAAAGTTAGACCAAGTTTAAACAACAATGTGTACTTAAAAAGGACAGACAGAAATGAAGTAAATGAAATTCTATAGGGACTGTCAGGGACTCTAGGGCACTTCAGAGGTTGTTGTCCCAGTTTATCATTATCTTGCTTTAAGTCATACCTTATTGTTGGTAAATACAAACACCTCACATTACTAGCCTGGAACATTGCTACTTTCTAGATAGTGAGAGGAAACCATGGACAAATATTCTCTTAAGATTACTGGGTATTGGGAGGAAAAGGAAGGACAGGAGGCTCGTGCAAGTGAAAGAGCTTGTGTTATGGGGGAAAAGGGACAGAAACTTTGTAAAAATTAGCGTGCCTTTCTGAGCTCAGTGGACTGTGAGAAAGAAATTACAAAGCAAATTTCTCTTGTCACTGCTTGGGATGACTGAGACTTACAATAATGTGTTTGCTTCCAGAATTGAACAAGGGTTAGAGAGGAGAGGAGATAACAGCAAAATGAAGCAAAATAGTGTAGTAGTATAGATATCTTATAAGATAAATACAGGATGAACTATTTATGGTAAAACTATATGTAGTAAACAATGGCAGGATAAAAATGTAGTGCTGTCAGATAGGATGGCCAGGAATGAAGAAATTGGATGCGGGTATGAGTCAAATATTTAAATGAATGTATTTATACATATTAGCAACAGTGTTGTGCCTGTCTCCATTCCCCTGTGGGTATGTGTGTGTGAGTCTATGTATGTAAGAGTGTGTGTGTGTGTGTGTGTGTGTGTGTGTGTGTGTGTGTGTGTGAATAAAGTATCTGAGACAAAAATGTAGAATTTTAACACAAAGAAAATCTTTTACATGCAAATGAACACTTGTTATAAATTATCCCTATTTTCCATTTTAAGCTATTTTATGATAAAATATAAGTAAATGCATTGCTTATATTCTATAAAATATTGATAGTAGTATTTGAGTTTTGATAATTCACTTTGCAAAGATTACATTTTATGAATTAATTTTCATGGTATTGGGGATTGAACCCAGTGCTTAAATATACTGTAAAAAATGCTTTAGCTGATCTATATCCCCAGCCTGTACAATTTAAATTTGTTAAGTTCACTACGCCTCAGTATCTGAAGTTATTAGAACATAACATGGCTAAGATATTTCATATCCATGAAGCTTTTAAAATCTTACAGGTGAATATTAAGGTAATTTCTTAAGGTTAGTTTGGGTTACCTTGGAGTTGGGTGAGTATATATTACACTAGAAACACTTGATTAGCCTCTTCCCTACCGAACCCATTTCCAGGCCATGATAACAAATATTGATATTCACTAATCAGTTGCTCTAGAGTACTTTTGATTATTGCAGATGGGATAGTAAGGGTGATAAGCCTGTGTTCTTGGTATTAAATAGAGGACTAAAAAACTTGCCCCTCACTGGATGTATCTTATAACTTGAATGAAGCATGTTCTATATATAGTACAATATGCCAAAGACATTATCGTGACTTTTCCTGTTTGAAGGTCATACAGACCTAAAAGCAGAGAAGCACTTGCTGTGTATGTTTTTCACTGTGAAGATGCTCTGAAGGTAGTTCTGTTGCTTTCTTTCACCTGTAACACATGTATTTTCCCACAAATCATCATTGTGTTTTCAATCAGTAACAAGCACTATGACCAGACATTTTCATCAAAGCCTTCACAGCCCAATAAGAAGACAAAGGAGTTCAACAGACATCCTTGATCCTTACTGGCAAGTTTTGCTGCTAGACTAGCCAGAGTGGGAGCAGAAGAGGGTACCTGTGTAGCACTTTCTGGGGATCAGACAAGCATCTTGGGGAAGCCAGCACCCACAGGGTTAAATGAAGCAGATAGAGGTGTACAGCATTCATAGTGGGGGCAGTAATTGTAGATCCCAGGTTAGGGGTGTGAATTGAAGACTGATAGGAAATCTTTTTACTGACCACTGTTGTGGCATGCTGTGGAAGCAGTTTGATGTATAGCCTAACTATACTTCTGTTTGTTAGCAAAGACAGAATACCTTTTCTGGAAGTATAGATATTGTTTTATAAGATGATTACTCCAAACACAAAGATAGCAATAGGTGGGTAATAATTTGTAGCTTATAGAAAAAAATATGATATTTTTTTCTTAACAGATTAACTAACAGTGTCTAGGCTACTTCAAGGAAAGATGGAGTCTGACTTAACTTAGTGAGCAATTATTTGCCTTAAAGTACCTTTAGCCTTTTATCAAACAGACTCATGGTGGTTTTGCATGATACTTATAATAGCAACTCAGCCAATACTCACCACATGTGGGCTATATGCCATGTATCAGTCTAAGAATTCAATTGAATTGACTAGACTTTCCAAACAACCCAGTGAGACAGGTCACGACTGTTATCCAGTGTTGCAGATGAGACATAGAAGTATTGACTTATCTGGTCAAGGTCACAAGGCCACCAAGTTGTTTGCCAGGAGTAAGGTCCCAGAAGCTCCCCAATGAGGTTTCACTCTTCTTCCCATGCCAGTGCCTTGCCTATTGAAACAATTTCTGTTAACATTTGTAAAGCTAGTCCATTACCACTTCTAGATTGCTTTAGCTTTTATTTGAATTTTTGTTTCCTTTAGTTTACTGCTTTCATAAAACTATTGATGTGTATAAGCTCAGGATTTTATAGGTTTAACCCCTGTGGCCCTGTGAAGTTCATAAAATCGATATTATTAAAGTTATTCATACATTAAAGTTATTGATAATGAAGCTATTATATCCAATATTTTAATTTCTTCTCAGACCCATCAGTTATGAGATAAAAAATTCATATGAAAAGATAGATAGCTATATATGAATTTTTCTAATATAAGGGAACAAGTCATAATGATTGATATTTCTATGCAGATATTCTCTTATTCAGCCACTCATCCATCTATTCATTTGTCAAATGTTTACTGATTATAATCTATGTACTGGTCTCTGATTATGTTTCAGGGATACAAACAAAAAAGACACAGTCCTAACCCAAGAAGACTCTCTCAGCATCTGGGCTTAGTCAAATTTCTGTTTGTTCTAACAGAAGAGAAAATAGGAAGCAACAATCAGGGAATTAAGAGAGCAGAGGTTCCATTTTTATTTATATACTTAAGAAG
>CABHPR010139123.1:0-17160 GCA_902168415.1 Peromyscus melanophrys | reverse complement strand
ACACACACACACACACACACACACACACACACACACTCCTTCTTTGAATACCCCTAAGCGATTGGCAGACCTTCTTTTTAAAACCTGGCTGAGTAGAAGAAAGAAATAGAACGGTGACATGAGGATTTAGGGTAAGTTAGTAAAAAGAGTTGTATTAAATTTTAAGTAGGGGGAATTTATAATATATTAAATAATAATTGTGTTTAAGAATTAATGCTGAAGTGCTCAGCTGTATATAATGCTTACTTCCCTTGAACTATTGTTTGAAGATCAACCCTTTAAAGACATGATTAACTCCATAAGTGAAGTTCATATTTTAAATCTGTGTTTTTTAAAGAATGAAACACTGTGTGGAGGTGAATCTTGAAAACTATGGGACCAGATTCTTGAAAGTTAGCTTTCAGCCATCAATTCTCCGGACAACACACGAATTCTGATGCCTTGTCTCTAAAGGAGGACAGATTGACAGGCCCCTTTCTAGTCTTATAATAAACCATTATTTCAAAGTAGTAAAACAAAACTAAGGGAGAGAGAGAGAGAGAGAGAGAGAGAGAGAGAGAGAGCCCCTTCCCTGCTTGTTTGAATTCCTCTTCCTGTGAAAGCTTTGTAACTCCTGCTATTGTAAGGAGGCCCCTGACCAGAAATGCAGAGGAGACATGCTATCTAAAGCAAGGTTTAGTATCAGGAAGTAGCAAAACCTTCAGGGCAAACAACCAGAGAATCTCACACCACCTGGGGAAAGAACTGATACAGTATACAGTATCTGCAGGACTCTAAAGCCAAGTGTCCTTCTCATTTGACTTAGTGCTCTCAGGAGCTCCCATGGCTTTATTGACACTCCTACTGTATGGCAGAGGAAACAGAAACAGGAACATGTCTAAGATTTTTCCTGAGATCATACAGTTACCAGGAAAAAAAAAACAAAACAGCAATTTTAAAATGAGATTCGCCAATGTCATGACCTGTGCTGGTCTCCAGGTAGCTTCCCGTGAAGCATGCCACAGTCTCACTGATAATCCAAATTGCTCATTCCGAGAAGCCAAACAAGGCTGAGTCTGTCAAATGTGAGATTTTTGCAGAACTCAACCTTTTTTCATTTGCATTTCTTTGTTGCACTTTGTAAACCATGAACTGAGCAGAATCAGACAGCTACTCACAGATGAGACGAGGGCCTTCTTCAACTGAGTTCATTTGCAGAGAAAGAGCTCATCAGTGCAAGGCAACTGCCTTGATTTTTGAGCCCCGCCAGCCACACCCTCAGCTTGCTACTGCTCCGCAGCCAGGGCAGTCTTTGTGAGAACTCTGCTTCTAAGAATGGGGATGTTCCTAGATTCTCCTCTTCTGCTCCCTTCGTTTTTCTAGTCAAATTTACAGCTCTTGCCTTTTCCTCCAACTTCATTTTCATCTAATTTTTCCCCTAGGGGGATTAAGCGATTTTGTTCATCATGACATTCAGTTTTTACATAGTGATGCAATTCCTTACTTTAAAATTATCACAATGCCTTGATGTGTATTGAGTCCCATGGTCTTGTTAGGTGTCCCGTATGTCTGGATGGATGCCATTCTCCCTGTTTCCAAGATGTAATAGCAACATGTAGGATGCACAGAGATTGAAACACCTTCTGGTAACAGAAGCCAGTTTGATATGGACTGGAATGCTCAGTTCTCTTTTAAAACATAAAACTTAAAAAAAAAATAACTTCTATTTGAATTTGGCCTCCGACTTTTTCACAGATGTATGAAGTACATCCCAATTGCTTTAGCTCCCCACCTCTTTAACCTCCCCCCTCTCACCCTCATTATCTCCTCTTCTCTACAATTTCTGATATTTGTGTATTCTTATTTTCTTGGACCCACTGAGCCATATAAGACTATCTGTATGACTGTGAGTTTGGACATGTCTGTACACCAGAGCCAAGTATACTCCTCAGTGGATACATCAACTGGAAACAGTGACAGCACCTCCTCCAGAATCCATTAATACGCACTCCTCAGGGAGGGGGAGGGAGAGGAACCCAGTAGAACCCCCTCCCGGTTTCACAATTGACTGTTGACAGTGCCATGCTCTTGGTTGCATATAAAGTGATACAAATAAATGTACTGAAAGGGCCTTCAAGCTTGATTAGTCTATCTAACCATGAGTTGCCTCATTCTTGTATCTTACCTCTTTCTCCCATGGCCATTGTCTTCCATCTGCACTGGCTTTTCTCCAAGCTCTTCTGACACTTTAGATTTGTTCTTTTTTTTTATCATTCACACAAGCTCAACTCTCCTTTATGCCAAGAGGCCATATTTTGTTTTATCACCTCATCTCAGCTAGGTTCCACCTCACATGACATCACACTTTATACACGGCACTCATAGATTTCTCCACAGAAGTGACTACCATATGAAAATGCTTTTTAACTAATTGAGTTGCTTATTATCTGCTCTGTAGACTACAAGTTCTATCAAATGTGAGGACCCACACTACTTTATTGATATGTTCCAGGTCTTTAGATGCAGCTCTGAAGTATAATAGCACTCATTAAAAAAACAGATAGATGACTGAACAGAATGAAGGTTCACAACATGATGTTATACCAAATGCTAAGAGAGTATGAGAATTTTTAAAATAATTTTTATTAACTTCTTGAGAATTTTACACAACATAATTTGAACATATTCACTCCCTCAACTATTCTCCTTCCCACCTTCTCAACTCTCCCATCTTTTTCTATCCAACTTTGAGATTACGTTTTTTAAATCTTCTCCCCCTACCAAACCCACTTTATATTGTTCAGTAAGTTTGGGGATTGAGATCTCCTCTGGTATGTGGTCAGCCTACCAGGAGTCACATCTTTAGAAAGAACCTAGTCTCCTTCTCCCAGAAACCATCAAATGCTAATAGCTCATCAGCTGGTGATGGGATTACATATCAACTTCGCAAGTCTATGCTGGTTTTCAGGCTGCAAAATTTGAGCATGTCTTTAAAATCATTCAATGTAAGATCTCTAAAGTGGACAGGGATGGTTTATTCCAGTAAAATCAGCAGCAGGAGCCATATCTTGCATCATTTACCAATGTCAGATTCCAGTCCCTGGGTGCAATGAGATATGACATCTTGCTCTGGCAAATTAATCAGTGTTTACCCAGGATAGGAAAGAGAGGCTTCTGTCTCTGTTATCCTGGGCCATAGAAAGGAAGAGAGAGATCTCTATGCTTGACTTTCCTGGAATGTCTTCTTATGTAAATATTCCTAATTTGGCTCTGGACATCTTTGCTCAAAGGACTGAGACCCTGTATAGATATGAGATATCCATCTCTAAACAGGTAGTTTTCACATTCTTGGTTAAACCCATATGAATCTCACTTACTTTTACATTCCACAGACAACACTGGACAAAAGCTTCCACAACTTCACATTGTCCAGTTTGATTGGTGTCTGGCCTAGCCACCCTCAGAAGAGCATTGGCATCATCTGTTCAAGTCCCAGGACACTTGCTCATTCATCATCCTCACTACGTTAGTAGCTCTGATGTGAACAGTGACCTTTCTTGGACTTGGTAGCAAGACCTCATCTAAGTTAAGCAGTAGTAGCCCAGTGGTAGAAAATTATAATGTAAGGATTCTTTGGCACAAGGCTTCTTAAATATTTTCTTTTATATGAGACATTTTTCACATGACTCTGGGTATATAGGAATATAAAATAGATACACATGTCAAATACTTACTGATGATAAGTCATAAAGACATTGATTTTAAAACATTTCACGTAGATATAATTTTATCATTTATTCAAGATGAAAACAAAATTACATACTAATATAATGCACGTACTTTTTTGCCTAAATAAATCTTGGCTGATAGTGCAGGGCATTGAACAACATCTTCAGCCTTTTTCAGAGTTGATTGATACTTCAATTTGATAATCATCAATGCTGAGAACACTGCTTCACATATAATTATGGTACAAAATAAGCAGAATTATGTTTAGTGCCATTTCAGAAAATTTTGGAAACTATATCCTAATCCCAAGCCAAAATTCATTATGAAACCCAGTCCAGCAACTTCAATAGCAAATTTTAAAATAAAACACTTGAATACAATATAATCCTATATAATAAGTTGATATTTACATGATGAGGAAATATTCAAAGACTTTGCTTTCTGTAATTAAATCATTCTGTTTCTCTAAGAGCAGAAGACTTTACATGTCCCCCCTCAAAAAAAAAACCCACCCTAATTCAGAACACACTATAGTCTCAAACCCGAGTTGAGGGTTTTCAGGCACCATTTGTTGCCAATGAATGGTGTATCTGCAGGCACAGAACAATGTGTGCATGTTGTATATACAGAGGCAATATGGTAATGTAATTATACAAAATAGCATGGGCTTGGACTGCAGAAACACCTCACAGTCATCTTACATTTACTTGGAATTATCTTTTTGTCACTGTGAGTTCAGAAACATTTTATTGATGCTAATGTATTTTTGTTGCCCCCATAGTCAATATCCCAATCCCATATGAGGTTGCAATCCACAGACTACAAATATGGGATTTGGAGAAATGCTTAGGATGAACAGATTTTCTCCCCTCTAATCTCATCCCAATGCCTTCAAATCACACACACACCAAACAAAACAAAAACAAAAACTGGGAGATCCCTTAAGAAAAGCAGAATAAAAGGCTTCAAGTTGACTGAGTTCTTACATATATATCAGAGTAGGGGACCAGTTATGCATTAAACACAGTCTGGTGTGCTTTTTAACACTAATTAAACCTCTTAGTTTAAACGTTCATTGTTACATATTGACTCCTACTCCATTGCAACAGCATTGAAATATTTACCTCTTTTACCCAAGTTCCTTCTTTGTTTTGTATCTTATTGCTCTTCATTTCTTGTTTACTTTATTTTTGTTAAAGATAAGCATTGCTATTAAACTTGTGGTTGATAATGCACTGCTCCCCATCAGGAGACAATTGGCAGTGTCTGATAGAGTGTTGATTGCCATGACTGTGCTGAGGATATGGAGGCATGCTCTTCTACTGGGCATCTCAAATACATTTGCACTTGGGTGGATGAGTAAAGTCATGGACTATGGACAGGAGTAAAGTGTCCAATTCCTGGATTTGCTAAAGGAAGCCACCAAGCTGTGGTCTTTAGTCTCTTTTCTTTTCTGCAGTCTGGAAAAAATATCCTAAAACCCTGAAAAGACTATAAGGAGATGGGAAGAGGTTGGTCCTGGGGAACCACTTAATGCAAAGCTATGAGGTGGACTTTGCCAGAACAAAAACATTTATGTGTTATTCAGCCACTGGGGTTTTAGCATTGGTCTGTTATGGAAGTACATGCCACCACAAATAATCCAGGTACTATTGGGCACTTTAGCTAAATTACCCATAATCTTTTCAATAGTCTTGCAATAGATATGCCACTTTCCATATTTTAAACATAAGGAAAAAGGGGCTCAAAGTCACTAAATGACACAAGCTAGTAACTGGAGAGAATCAAGTCTCAAACGCCTGATTTTTCCAGTACAGTGAAAGTTGGGTCCTTCATTTTCTTTCCCCTGCGATGGTTAGCTTGGCGTATTTCAGGTGAAGTCTGTGATATTGAGATTCTCTATGGAAGTCTTCAACCTTCATTATTTCTTCTGGTTTAGGGAGGGTGAGAAATAGTCCATCTCTTATATTTTTGTGCATGATTTAGTATGCCCATTCAGGATTCCCATTATCTAAAACATTTAGCCTAGTTTGAGAGATAACATAGTCAGCTGGTAAATAGAATCTCCATTTCTGTGTAATACATTTTTTTAATCAGACATTTGTGAATGGATAACAAGAAAAATTTCGCCAATGTGGTTACTTAGTTTCCCTTTTGATAGTTCTTTTTTTTTTTCTCAATGAACTGAGAATGTACAAATGCAAAGAAGTATTCAGCCTTTCCCAGCTGCTGGAAGGCAGGTTTCAACTCACATTCTGAGAGCTTATTGGTCCCTAAGAATGCTGGAGGTGATGTTTCCAGTAGCCAGGCAGTCTGTAAAGGAAGTTGGTGTTTACATGTGGCAGCCCTGGAACATTCTAGAAGTTTGTAGTGGGCCAGCTGAGGGCAGAATGTGACTCTTTGACAGGGCACGTGCCAAAAAGAAGAGAAAGAACAGTATAGCTAGATCTCAGAGTGCAAGTCACAAGCATTGAGGGACACGGAAGTGGCTTTGTTTTCAAACTACCCAGTATCATTTGTGGGAAGCCAGCTCTCCTAGCTTCTTGATCCTAGAAATTAAATTGGGGCTAAGTACTCCCTGCCATTTCCAGGGTTGCTGACATGGCCCACAATTTACCTATTATGTTTTTCTTTCCTTGTTTCCACCAGTGTCCCCTAAACAGTAACTGTGATAGGAATGGGCATATTGCCTGAGCAGCAGCCTAGGAACTGTCCTTAGTATGGCATTTTTGCTGTCATGGGAAGGTCCTCTCTGAGTCCTGAGATTCCAGCTCTCTGTGCTAGGTAAGCCTAGGCACCACATAGATGCCACTTCAGTAGTGGCATACCTACCTCATGGAAGGTAGCAGTTTACACTTACTGTACTATTAAAGGCATGGTTGTGTACGCCTACTACTAATAATAACTACGTGGGAAGCTAAAGCAGAAAGTCATATTCTGGATCATAGAATGAGTTCCAGGAAAGCCTGGGCAACTCAGTAAGCCTCTGTCTCACAAAGAAGGGGTTGGGAATACAGTACAGTGCTATTTTAAAAAGCAAATAAACTTGTCCTGGTAGCAGAGTTCAATTCTCAAATATTGCTGTAAATAAAGTCAACTAAGTGCTTTGTAGTTTCCAGTTTTGGAGCCAGGTATGTTCTTATTCTCTATGATCAGTTAGCCTGAGTTTTGGTCCTATCACTTGAACCCAAAGCAGTACATACCATCCATGCACTCCCAACCTGGGTGTGATTGTGACCATTGGACAAGAGCTTGGCAGGTTATCTAGATTAGGCTAGTCTCTGGATATGTCTGAAAGACACTATGCTATGGAATAATCCTCTTGTACACTGTAAAGATTTGTCACTCGAATTGGTTTAATAAAACCCTGATTGGCCAGTAGCCAGGCAGGAAGTATAGGCAGGGTGACCAGATTAGGAGAATTCTGGGAAGAGGAAGGGAAGAGTCAGGAGTCATCAGCCAGATGCAGAGGAAACAAGATGAGAATGCTATACTGAGAAAAGGTACCAAGCCAGGTGGCTAAACATAGATAAGAATTATGGGTTAATTTAAATATCAGAGCTAGTTAGTGATATGCCTGAGCTACTGGCCAAGCATTTATAATTAATACAAGCCTCTGAGTTATTATTTGGAAGTGGGAGCAGGAAGGGGTGGAACAGAGAAAAACTTTTATATACAGCACTACCTTAATTGAGTTAACTGATATGGGAAAATTAATCCTAAAAGTTATTGCCATCATTCCCTGCATTTAGGTACTAGAATAAATAAAAAGAAGCAATCCAGCTGAGTACAGGCATTCATTGCTCACTGATTCCTGACTAGGGTGCAGAGTGACCAGCTTCTTCATGTTTCTGTCAACACGACTCCCTCATCATAACAGACTTTACCCACAAACTGTAAGCTGAAATAAATCAATTTAAAGTTGATTCACATGCAATGCTTTTTTATATCAATGAAAAAAATAGCTAATACACCAGATTAAGAATTTGGACTTTTTCCTAGGAGTGACAACACATCATTGAACGATTTAAGCAAGATATAAACTTTTCAACTTTGCTATTATACAAGCTGCATGCAGAATAATATCACACAAAGGTCCAGAAACGATGTGAGAAGACTCCTTACCAGACTCATAGGGTAATGTAGGTCACTTTGTGTACAGATATGGAGAAAGCAGCACAGGTTAGAGACAAAGTGAGGGTTTAAAACTTATTAATATGATGGTGAGAAATATGTGGGAAAATGAGAAGGAAGAAATAATTTGGCAAGAATTACTCTGAAATTTTAGGGTTGGAAAGTAGGTTGAGGAATCATTAAATGGAAAACAGAGATATCCATAAGAATTATAAATGTGGAGAAATATAAGACTAATGAGTTTGTTTCCTAATATGTTTGCAATCTGGTTGTCACATTTATATAGAAATTTTGATAAGACAGTTGGAGAGCTCAACCTGTATTTCAGAAAAGTTCTCTAGACATGAAGCAAACACTTGCATGTAATTTTCACATTGTCAGCTGCTGTATGAGTTTTTTCCTGTGGAGACACATGTCTATTCACCCCAGATAGGGCTCTAGCAGTAGACCAACATAACAACTTCACTCAAGTCTAGCTTGGTGGTCCAATGAGTTTAATTAGGGTCACTCAGAGGAGCAAGTGTGAGAGTTATTTATAGGAACATAGGTAAATTTGCCAACAACCATTAGCTACTTACATATCCTTGATTAGGGGCAAGAGTTTGTCAGCCCTCTACCATTCAATGATGGAGGTTAATAGCTCCAATTTTGCGTAAGTCTCATGTGAGCAGTCACAGATGCTGAAGAGTTCAAGAGGTCAACATCTATGCCTTGCCCAGAAGACTGTGTTCCACAATAGTAGTAATTTAAGTTATAGGAATGTGTGAGACTATAGCATTAAAGCTGAAGAACAAGAGGAGTAGAGGACCTGCCTGGGTGTGGGTAACTCCAGTGCTTGATGGAAAATGAAAATGGAGGAGATACAACCAGAGAGGTAGGAAGAAATAAAGAAGGATGTTGCAAGAGGCTGGGGCAGAAAAAAATATTTGGTGACCTTATAGTATGCACTGGTGTTTGCTACAGTTGGATCAATTTTCCTAGGAAGACTCATGGACACAATTCTTCTCCCCAGATGGGACATTGTCAAACCAAAGGAAAAATTCCACTCAATTTCAGCATGGTGAGCCAATGAATTTATTGGGGTAACATATAGGAGACTGGGTGACTCAGGCAATTGCATCACACCACTGTTTAAGCCTGAAAGCTGCATCACTAGAGTCCCAGTGAGGCAATGAGTCAACTCAGTCACTCATTCACTTTCCATGTCGCCTACATTTGGAGCAGGGTTATATGCAGCTGGCAGGATCAGGAGAGTAATTAAATGGCTGAAATATCAGGTACAAGTCTGACACCTACCTTTCCTATAAAAGGATGTTAATAGGCCTGATCTTCTGAAGTTCTTTTGTGAGTAATGACAACTTCTCTGATTTCAAGATGGCAACTGTCATGCTGCACCTGGAGAACAAAGCCACCCTACAGTTTCTGAAGTTTAATAAACTGAGGACTGAGAACAGTTCCAACTTGAGCATCATACACACCACTAGTGATCTTAGACCCTGTTTCAGCAGGAAGATCAGAGCAAAAGCCTATGGAGTGGGTTGAAAGGTGAATGAGGATGGAAGAAATGGAGATAAATGATCATAAACAGCTCCTCTAGGCCAGTGAACCTTTCGATTGCAAAACTAAACCATCTAGAGCTAGGAACATACTTGACAGATGGTAGCCTCGGCTTAGAAAAGCCGTGATTTCTCAGAATCAAGAGCATGGTTACTATGGCTTAATATTCATTGTCCACTGAGCTGGATTTAGAAATGTTCTAGGAGAATGTTCTAGGAAACACAACTGTGGAAATGGGTTGTATTCCGTAGGGGTTTAACTTAGGAGAAAATGTACCCCCAGAATGCAGGTGTTATCATCCCATAGATAGACATCTTAGACTGCACAAAAAGGAAAAAACAAAAGAGAGAGAGAGAAACATGAGCACCTTCATCTCTCTCTCTCTGCATCCTGAGTACAGAGACAATGTGACTGGGCATCTAGGGCTCCCATCATCATGACTTCTCTGCCACAATACATAGATTATATCTCTCCCCAGACAATGAGCTAGAAACAAACCCTTCTCCTTAAGTAGCTTCTGTCATTTGTTTTTTTACAAGGATAGGAAAAGTCACTAAAGCAACAGTTGTGCTCAGCTTTTTGCCCAAGGCCAAGTTCTTTTTGACCAACAGTGATTGAACACATATTTGCATAGAACTGTATTCTAGGCTTTGAATGACAGAGTTGGGTAGAGATATCCTAACTCAAAGTGAATATTCAGAGATGGGATATGGAGGGGGAGATTTTATGGGGAACAGTTTCCCTCCTGGAACAAGAGAAAGTTGACCCAAATTTTGAAGGATTTTAGTTATTCTCTTTGAAAATATATGTATTCCCTTCATAGATCCAGGGCATAAATAATAGATGCCAATACAATTAGCTTTCACACACCCAATGGACTAAACACAGTGAAAACTAGAATTAGATTTTTCCAACTGCCGCTAGTTGGCTCTGCATCCATTGATAAAGAAAAAGGCAGCGCATCAAGATGTGGGTTGAGAAGAATCTCTTCTACATTGCTTATCTCCACAGGGTTTCAAATGAAACATACCATCTCCACAGGGAAGCCTCTAACAGATGGGAACCTACTTAACAAACCATGGAAAATGAATAGGTTAGCTCTGATAAGGGCAGTACTGCCACAGAAATCTATTCTCAGAGATGTGGGTGTTGGTGAGCCCCAGTGACCCACATTCAGAAATGTTTGCCTATTAATTAGGGCAGGTGGTTCTATCCCAGAAGGCTTTGCCTAGCAACTGTAACCAAGAACACCTTCAACTTCAGTGCTGAGAAATAACTGGTGGGAGGAATCACAGTGGTGTATACAGTAGCAAGAGAAATCAATGAATCTGAACCCAAGATGGTTATATGTGTGCCAGTTTGGATCAGAGAAATTAAAAAATTTCTTAGCATATGAAAAATTCTCAATGTGGGATCATTCTCCATCTACAAATTTAAAGCTCTTTATGGTCTTTTCATTTGGTGTGTGGTTAATGATGACAGATGGCTACCAATAGGGATTTTAAATAATGTTTAAGGGTTATTTCAAGATAGTTACAGCATAGAGCAAAGACAATGTTTCATTTTATGCTTCTTTGTTTATCTTTGTTTCATGCACTTGTGGGTAAGTGCTTAACATTTTTACATGCCGAGGCATATTATTTAACATAAATGTCAGTCTTTAAAAGATGACATCGTTTAAAGTTGGTATCGAGTTTAAGTCCATGGGACACTGTGATTGAGTACATGATGCATAAGTTACAATTGGGATTTCCTGGTAAATGCCTCTGAAGGAGAAACATCTTTGGATTCAGTATGTTCCAGAAACAAAGCTGAACCCCCTCAAACACTACCAGTCTCTAGGTACATCTCAGATTTAAATCCTCCAGTTGAGAAAGATGACATAGAAGTTCAAGGTTGCTCTGTAATATGGAAACAATTGTCAATAGCTCACATCATAGGCAGCAGATCCCTTGGTTCTAGCTAACTTCTGAGTGGGTGACTTTAAAAAGGCTTAAGGCAAGGTACAACTAAAAAAACACCTTTTAAAATATCACTTTTCAGCTTTTCCTTGGACCTGAGCTTTGCCATAGAAGATTAATTTTATATTTTAAACTCATATTACAAAACTTCTAGTATATGTCTACATTTCTCACTAAAACTACATTAAATTTTAATTATCATATTTCAAAAGCAGAGACCAATGTAACAGACAACCCTGTGCCATCGATATATAATGTTAAATGTAGTTAACATTGTGTTATATTTGTTTCAGGTTCCTTTTTAAAGTAGTAAGAGACAATTAAGGACTATTGCTATCTCTTCCTCAAATTTCATATCTCATCACTGGTCATGATAATGTATCCCTGTAAAGCCAGCACTAAGGAGTCCAGGGCAGGAGAATTGCTGGTAGGTCAAAGCCATTCTTTTTTTTTTTTTTTTTTTTTGGTTTTTTCGAGACAGGGTTTCTCTGTGTAGCTTTGCGCCTTTCCTGGAACTCACTTGGTAGCCCAGGCTGGCCTCGAACTCACATAGATCCGCCTGCCTCTGCCTCCCGAGTGCTGGGATTAAAGGCGTGCGCCACCAACGCCCGGCTCAAAGCCATTCTTGTTCATATAATAAGTTTCAAATCAGCCAGAGCTACGAAGTGAGACCCTGCTTCAAAAAAATAACAACACCCAGACCTGAACATTACAGAAGGAGCCATCATGCAGGTAACACCCTGTGGACTTCTTCTGTAGTCACAGAACACATATGTAGTCGTGAAAAACACATGATTTATTTTAAAGTCCTCAAATGCATACCATACTTGACCATTTTCCAACTTACATTCTTCACCAGAAACATTGGTTTTGAGACTTCCGTGTTGACAGAAGTGGATCCTTTCCATTCATTCCAGTAGCTGTACACCTCCCATTGCATTGGTGACCACAGTGGGTAGATCTATTTTCCTTACTGAGATACAATTTCTTTCCATTCTTTGCTTTCTGTAAAAGTTCCTTTATGTCAGCCCCTGAGAAGTTGAGAAGTATAAATGGTGATATAGTTTGTGATATTCATGCAGTGTTCTTTTTTTTTTTAACTATCTGGAAGTGAAATGCCATATTGTCATCACTTTTATTATAATTTACCCAATTACTAGTGTGGTTGAAGACTCCATTCACATTTTATTATCCATTTAAGTTTCTTCTGCTCTCAATCACTTATTAATATACTTTGTCTATTTCTAAATTTGTTCTTTCTCTCTGTGTGATTCTTAATTTTATAAGCTTTTTGTTTGTTTTTTGTATTTATTTCTCTTAAATTATATTTATTTTAGTTTTTACATTTTTAAATTAAAATATAATTCCATCAATCCCCACTTCCTTTTTTTCTCTCTCTAATCCCTTCCTGCCTCCTTACTCTAATCCTCCCCATATCCTCCCACTCTCAAATGAGCAACCTTTATTTTGATTATTGTTTTTACATATATAAATGGACAAATATACAAACAACACTCGCTGAATTCATTTTTGTTGTTTGTGTGTATATGGTTCCAGCTGACTAGTTTTCCAGCTGACTAGTTTGCACTGGATAACCATTTGGGGATTCATCCCTGGGAAAGGGTCTCTCTCTCTCTCTCTCTCTCTCTCTCTCTCTCTCTCTCTCTCTCTCTCTCTCTCTCTCTCTCTCTCAGCAATCATTAGCTGCCTGTTATTATTTGTCTACAGGTCGGGCCCTGTGAAAATTTGTTCCTTCTGAGTTATCGTATCAATTGATAATGTCATTGTTCTGGTCTTATTTATGCACCCCTTTCCAAGAGCAGCAGTCGTACAGGTATTTTGGCTCAAACATTTCTCTCCCTTCTCTTCCTCAATGTTCCCTGAGCCATAGATGTAGGAACTGTATTACAGATGTCTCCACTTGGACTAGCCCTCCCACAATCCTTTGATCTTTGCATTGTGTCCAATTGTGGTTTTCTATAATGGTCTCCATTTGCTGTGGAGTGTAGCATTTTTTTAAAATGAAATAAAATATAATAACATAAAACAAAACCATCACATTGAAGTAGAATGAGGCAAACCAACAGAAGGAAAAGAGATCTAAGAGAAGGCGCTAGAGTCTGAGACCCACTCATTCCTTCACTCAGGAGCTCTATAAAAATACCACACTGAAAACTATAGTATATGTGTAGAGGACCAAGTGCACACCTAGGTCAGCCCTGTGCTTGCTGTTTCAATCTGTGAGTTTATATGAGCTTTGCTCAGTTGATTTAGAAAGCCTTGTTCTCCTGGTGTCCTCCATCCCCTCTGGCTCTTATGTTCTTTCTACTTCCTCTTTATGGGGGTTCCCTGAGCTCTGAGGGGAAAAGATTCGATGGAGACATCTTATTTAGAGCTGTGTGTTCCAAGGTATCTCATTTTGCATAATGTCTGGCTGCAGGTCTCTGTATTTGTTCCAATCTGCTGCAGGAAGACACTCCTCTTATGATGGCTGAATAAGGCACTAATCTATGACTATAGCAGAATACCATTAGGAGTCATTTTATTGCTTTTCTTTTATTTTCTCTCTTTTTCTTGTCTTCTTTTAGAACAGTGGTAAATCTCTGGGCTACCTTGCCTCTGGTTGCCTGAATGTATGTTTCTGTACCCTGTGAATGCTTGGGACCCAGGGAGGTCAAAAGGACATCAGATCCCATGGAACTAGGGCCACTATGTGGGTGCTAGGAATCAAGGGGGGAGCCTCAAAATCTTTTGATGATACTTCAGTCTTGTGTAAGCTCAGACATGCATAAGCATCCATTATTCCTTTGATAATCTTTTTGTTTGTTTGTTTGTTTTTTTTTTTGTTTTTTTTTTTTTTAGGACAGGGTTTCTTTGTGTAGCTTTGTGCCTTTCCTGGAACTCGCTTTGTAGACCAGGCTGGCCTCGAACTCACAGAGATCCGCCTGCCACTGCCTCTCGAGTGCTGGGATTAAAGGTGTGCACCACCACTGCCCGGCTTGATATTCTATTTTATTTTTGTTTGTTTAATTTCTATTCTTGTACATGCACCATCCAGATTAACATATTAACACCTTAACATTTTATTTATTATTCCAGTAGAATATATTTATGTGCTAAATATTTAAATATTACTGATATCAATCTGTCTTTCTCTTGTTTCTCTCTCTTGTTTCCATAGCATTTCAACTGCCTCTTCAACTTCCCTTTCTTTTCAAGATTCTTCTGGACTTGTTAGATTTTGCAGCTTCCATAGGTTACAAGTGGCTCATGCAAACAGAGAACAATTATTTTGTAATTTTGACTATAATTATATTGAATTTCCAGCTTAATTTCTGAAGAACTTTCAACTCTGTGATGCTACAGTTATCATCCATGTAGATATACCTAGTTTTGTTTCAAGATTCTTTTTAATCTTCTAATAAAATTTTACACTCTGGCCATAAACCTTTCATATGTTGAAAAACTATTTGGAGAACGTTTGGTCTGAAAAATAATTCCAGGCTCACATTTGGCACTAATTGTGCTACTTTGTCTCTGCTTCTTTTTAAAAGTTTCATGTTTAATATAAAGTCAAATGTGTGAACCAATCGTGGTGTTGTGTGTTTACAGAGGTATCATGACAAAGACTCTATAACCAACAAAGAAGATACAGAAATGCAGAATGTTACAGAGAACACTGTGCATGTTCCAGAAGGCAAAGGGGGTATTATGCTGAAAGCACCCTGATGACTCCTCCCTAGGGAGTCTCTGGTCACCATTGTCAAACACCAGGAGTCTTCCTTTAGAATGTTGCAGATAATGGAATCACACATGTAGTAAGCCTAACTTGTTTTCATCAAATGGGCTTTATAAGTTCATTCACAGTGCTGCTATGTGTTTTCCCTGCTGAATAGTATTTTCTATGGTCTGAATATTTGTGTCTACCACAGACTCATATATTTGATTCTCATCTCCAGTCTAACTGTATTTAGAAGGCAGGTCTTTGGGAGGTTGTTAGATCACCAGAGTAGAGCCCTCATAAATAGCATTTGTGCCTTTACAAAACCGGCCTAAGATTGCCTTGATGTGAGGAAGTCAGGAGAAGTTTCAATCTCTGAACAGGTAACAGGGCCTTCATCAGACAGTAAGTCTTCTGGTCCTTGATTTTAGATTTTGCAGCATCCATAGCTGCTGTGATAAATAACTTCCTATGGCCTGTAAGAAACTCTGTTAATCATGTTTTGTTATAGCAACCACACTGAATGTATTTTATTATCTATGTACTTAATTTGTTGGTCCATTTCAACATGCATCCAGTGAACCGTCATTGATTATTTGTGCAATTTCTACAGGAGAGTCATTATTAAGGGTCCTAAAAGGAGTTTTATTTGAACTGTCCTTTGGTGAACATACTGTGAAATTATTCAGGTATGGACTTAGAAGTATAATTAATGACTCACATATATTCAAAGGGCACTGGATACTGCCAAAGGGTTTATTAGCACCATATGGAAAAATATAGTGTTCCTCATTCCCAAGTATTGGTGGTATTCTTTGTTTTTGTTAATTTATTTCTTAGAATACATATTTAATCTAATGCAATATAACTTGTTTGTTTTACTTATTCTCTTCAAACATTGTTTCTATTTTTAAGCCAGAATACATACATTTATTTGTAGCATAGTATAATACTTACCTTTGTGTAGAAGTTCAACAATATTTAAGCAGGGATCAAGTATAGGCTATGGTTGCCCCAGTCCTCTTCTTCTCATCCTCGGTTTACCTTCACACTTTTAATTTTGCCTTTTGGTGAATAGTGCTTTTTGAAATGCAATTAAAAATAAATTAGATTCATGAGTCATCAGGAGGTGGCTCAAAAGGTTAAATATAGAGTGACCACATGACTCAGTGCTTCTATTTAGATATCCAAAGAATAGAAAATGCTTCTTTGCATAGATGTTTTCACATTAACTGCTCATAATGACATAATTCATATTAAGCAAAGTGAAAATGATGCAAATGACTATTAACTGATGAAGAAGCAAACAAAATGTGTGTTCACACAGGGGGATATTACCCAGCAATGAAAAGAAAACAGATTGTTGATCTATGCTTTAATATGAATGACCATTGAAAACATTGTCTTAATGGAGGAAACCAGCTACACAATTCCATCTACAGGAAGTATAACGTCTTAGAGCTTCATTTTCACACCTTTCACATGAAAACCTACACTTCTTCTTTAGTTATTTTAATGTACAGGCCGATGTAGTAGTCAGGATACACTTGCTTCTAACTGTCATCCAATTGGCAAAGAGTCATTTGTGGGGGACCATCCTTGATCTCAATTCCTCGTTGTATCACTTTCATCATAACTCAGGTGACTGCACATGTCATAAACTGTTTCAGGAATCTGTTCCATTTCACTCATCCATTTCCCTGCTGTCAGGGTGCTATCATGCTATCTTCATGATTGTATATTTGTAATAGGTCTTGCTAGATAATTAGTTATATCTTTTAATTTTTTCTTCTTATTTAATTTATTTATTTTTGCTTCTAATAGGCCATCTTCACTTTCATTAAACAAAATTATAATCAGCTGGTAGCTTTACCAGCACTGCATCCTGAGAACATTTTTGAAACTGGTTAATAAACTGAACAGTTTGGAGGAGGATTTGGTTTGCCAGTAAAGCATCCATCCCATAAACCAAACATCCTTCCAATCAGTTAAGTCTTCTTAAATTCTCTTAATAATTTTTAAAGTTTCTCAGGTTGGAGATAAATATATATGTATATTATATATGTATATATATATATA
>CABHPR010139122.1:0-31026 GCA_902168415.1 Peromyscus melanophrys | reverse complement strand
TTAATTTTTTTTTTACCTGTGATATTCTGTTATTTCCTTGTTTCCTCTCTCCCTTGCAGGAGGTAAAATGCACGTTTGCTGCCCCCCAGTAACTTTGGAACAGGACCTTCACAGAAAAATGCATAGCTGGATGCTGCAGACTCTAGCATTTGCTGTAACATCTCTCGTCCTTTCCTGTGCAGAAACCATCGATTATTATGGGGAAATCTGTGACAATGCATGTCCTTGTGAGGAAAAGGACGGCATTTTAACTGTGAGCTGTGAAAACCGGGGGATCATCAGTCTCTCTGAAATTAGCCCTCCCCGTTTCCCAGTCTATCACCTCTTGTTGTCTGGGAACCTTCTGAACCGTCTCTATCCCAATGAGTTTGTCAATTACACTGGGGCTTCAATTTTACATCTGGGAAGCAATGTTATCCAAGACATTGAGACCGGGGCTTTCCATGGGCTGCGGGGTTTGAGGCGGCTGCACCTAAACAATAATAAACTGGAACTTCTTCGAGATGACACCTTCCTTGGCTTGGAGAACTTAGAATACCTGCAGGTCGATTACAATTACATCAGTGTCATTGAACCCAATGCTTTTGGGAAACTGCATATGCTGCAGGTGCTTATCCTCAATGACAATCTCTTGTCAGGTTTACCCAACAATCTTTTCCGTTTTGTGCCCTTAACGCACTTGGACCTGCGGGGGAATAGGCTGAAACTTCTGCCCTATGTGGGGCTGTTGCAACATATGGATAAAGTTGTGGAATTACAGCTGGAGGAAAATCCCTGGAATTGCTCCTGTGAACTAATTTCTCTCAAGGATTGGTTAGACAGCATCTCCTACTCAGCCCTTGTGGGTGATGTGGTCTGTGAGACCCCCTTCCGTTTACACGGCAGGGACTTGGATGAGGTATCCAAGCAGGAACTTTGTCCGAGGAAACTCATTTCTGACTACGAGATGAGGCCACAGACTCCTTTAAGCACCACGGGGTATTTACATACCACCCCAGCCTCTGTCAATTCTGTGGCCACTTCTTCATCTGCTGTTTACAAACCCCCCTTGAAGCCTCCTAAGGGGACTCGCCAGCCGAACAAACCCAGAGTGCGCCCCACCTCTAGGCAGCCCTCTAAAGACTTGGGTTACAGTAACTATGGCCCCAGCATAGCCTACCAGACCAAATCCCCGGTGCCTTTGGAGTGTCCCACCGCATGCACTTGCAACCTTCAGATCTCTGATCTGGGCCTCAATGTCAACTGCCAAGAGCGCAAAATCGAGAGCATCGCGGAGCTGCAGCCCAAGCCCTACAATCCCAAGAAAATGTATCTAACAGAGAACTACATCACTGTTGTGCGCAGGACAGACTTCCTGGAAGCCACGGGACTGGACCTCCTGCACCTGGGTAACAACCGCATCTCCATGATCCAGGACCGGGCCTTTGGGGATCTCAGCAACCTGAGACGTCTTTATCTGAATGGCAACAGGATCGAGAGGCTGAGCCCAGAGTTATTCTATGGCCTGCAGAGCCTGCAGTATCTCTTCCTCCAGTACAATCTCATCCGCGAGATCCAGTCTGGGACTTTCGATCCAGTCCCAAACCTCCAGCTGCTCTTCTTGAATAACAACCAACTGCAGGCCATGCCTGCAGGTGTCTTCTCTGGCCTGACTCTGCTCAGGCTAAACCTGAGGAGCAACAGCTTTGCCTCTTTGCCCGTGAGTGGCGTTTTGGATCAGCTGACTTCCCTCATCCAAATCGATCTACATGACAACCCTTGGGATTGTACCTGCGATGTGGTGGGCATGAAACTGTGGATTGAGCAGCTCAAAGTGGGAGTGTTAGTGGACGAAGTCATCTGTAAGGCGCCTAAGAAATTCGCAGAAACCTACATGCGCTCCATCAAGTCTGAACTGCTGTGTCCAGACTATTCTGATGTGGTGGTTTCCACGCCCACTCCCTCTTCCATCCAGGTACCATCCCGGACCAATGCAGCAACGCCAGTTGTGCGGTTGAACAGCACTGGGGCCCCCGCGGGCTTAGGGGCTGGTGCAGGGGCTTCGTCAGTGCCCTTATCGGTGCTGATCCTCAGCCTGCTGCTGGTTTTCATCATGTCGGTCTTCGTGGCAGCAGGCCTCTTCGTGTTGGTCATGAAACGTCGGAAGAAGAACCAGAGCGACCACACCAGCACCAACAACTCCGATGTGAGCTCCTTTAACATGCAGTACAGCGTGTATGGGGGTGGAGGCGGCGGCGGGGGTGGCCACCCGCACTCGCACGTGCACCACCGCGGACCGGCATTGCCCAAGGTGAAGACTCCCGCGGGCCACGTGTATGAATATATCCCTCACCCACTGGGCCACATGTGCAAAAACCCCATCTACAGGTCTCGAGAAGGCAACTCCGTGGAGGATTACAAAGATCTGCACGAGCTCAAGGTCACCTACAGCAGCAACCACCACCTGCAGCAGCAGCAGCAGCCACCGCCGCAGCAGCAGCCCCAGCAGCAGCCCCCTCCGCAGCTGCAGCTGCAGGCTGGGGAGGAGGAGAGGCGGGAAAGCCACCACTTGCGGAGCCCCGCCTACAGCGTCAGCACCATCGAGCCCCGAGAGGACCTACTGTCGCCGGTACAGGACGCTGATCGCTTTTACAGGGGCATTTTAGAGCCAGACAAACACTGCTCCACTAGCCCTGCGGGCAGCAGCCTCCCGGAATACCCCAAATTTCCATGCAGCTCGGCTGCTTACACTTTCTCCCCAAACTATGACCTGCGACGCCCCCATCAGTATTTGCACCCGGGGGCAGGGGACAGCAGGCTGCGGGAACCGGTGCTCTACAGCCCTCCGGGTGCTGTCTTTGTAGAACCGAACCGGAATGAGTATCTGGAGTTAAAAGCAAAACTAAATGTTGAGCCGGACTACCTCGAAGTGCTGGAAAAACAGACCACATTCAGTCAGTTCTAAAAACAAAGAAACTCCGTTGGAGCTTTTGCGTTTGAAACAAGCAAGCAAGCAGACACACTCGGTGAACACATTTGATGAATTGTGTCGTTTCAACATTTAGGGTGAAGTGCCTTGGCACGGGATTCTCAGCTTCGGTGGAAGCTAACTGAAAGGGTGTGCAATTTCCTTTTAATTTTACACGCGGGAAACATTGATGTAAACTAGGCACATCACTTTCTCTTCTTGTCTGTGGGGGAAGAGAGAAGGGCTTTTTGGAGGGCGATTTGCATCAAGGGTGACCTTAAACAGGTTGTGGTCCCTTTCGCAGTGCTCTGAAGTGCTAAGAAGGGTGGGGGGTGGAAGCAGCTTAGAGCCTACTCATCCTTTTTGCTCCTCACATCCTTCTTGTCCTTAGAGCTATGGTATTGGTTGAGAGATTAGCACACCCCAACTTTAATAGGAAGTTTGTTCTCTCTCACTCCCCACCCCTCACCCCCTCCCCCTCCCACCTTCCTTTCCAATCCTTTCCTTTCTTTTTAAAGGATGTGTTTGTATGCATTCTGGACATTTGAATTAAAAAAAAAAATCTTGTGATCCAGAAAGGCTCACTATAGATGTGGACAAATCATTAAAATTACAGAGCTATATGGTCCATAATTGATTAGTCAAAATAACTTATTGATGAAATATACAAATATTTTATTGTAGCACCTATTTTTATATGCACATTTAGCGTTCCTCTTTCCTTCACTATTTAGCCTATGATTTTTCGCAAAGGCGTTGTTGCACTGTATAAGGAGCTGCATTTCCAAAACTAGAGTGATATCAGAAAGGCCTATTAAATATTTAAAGACATGGAGCACTTAATGGCAAAAGTCTTTAAAAGTCCATGAAACCTAGCCAATGGGACTTGCGATTAAAAAAATAATAAGCTAAAAAATGAAGCTTATTGTAACCCACTATATAAAAGGGAAAAGTTGGAGCAATTAATTGGTTTATTGTTCGATTGACAGATGTGTGAAAGTTTTTGGTTATATCAGAGAAGGTTGAAAATTATTTTTATTAGTGAACCAAAATGATGTATTGATTTGACTACTATTGTAGCCGATTTTTGATTGTGTAACCAAACCCAGTTGCATTTGTACAGTTTCACGTGCCCTTGCACCTCAGAAGACCAAATGATGGGCTGTACAAGTCTCTGTACGATGTCTTTATCCCTCTGGGCAGATGCTGATGACAAACAGGATCTCTGTAAGATGGAACTACTATTGTTACAGTCTCATATGTATCCCAGCACATGTAATTTTTTAAATAGTTTCTGAATAAACACTTGATAACTATGTCAACTTTGAGGGATTTAAGTAATGATTCTGGGAGATGGTGGAACCTCCTTATTAAGAATTTAGGAACCAGTAGCTCTCTCTTCCTAGTAAGACTAAGTTTCCCTAATTATAAAAATTTCAATGTATGTCCATTCATGCATACACTTACATAAAATTTATTCGTTTCTTGGTTCAGAGAAGTATTTTTTTTCTGAATGAGTTACTTAATATGTTTGTTAATGGTATTTTAATTGTATGTTTCCTCACTGGAGTGTAATTCTAATACAAGGATCATGGTAAGTAATATGTTACATTTCCATTCCTCTTGTAGAGTTTTATATTTTGTCCTATCCATGCTATTTATATAGCCTGGGTTCTTTCATTTTTTAATTTGTATGAAATTGTTCATCAGTTTTGATGAATACCTCATCTAAAGTTAATGGATGTCATAAATGTCTGGGATGTTTGTGAGTATAAGCCATCCACCTCTGAATAAGGCTTACCAGTGAATTTAGATGAGCATTTAATGGGAGGAAATATTTGACTCCATATGAAACTTAAAAAACAGGCACTTCATTGCTACTGCTGTTCCTCTGTCCAGTCTCACCCTGAATGTAGGCAATATCAAGGGCTGTTTAGGAACTTCCTGTCTAAGGAACAATTGCCATGGCATTCTGCCACACAGAGGCAGCATTCACCCATGAGTAAATTGACAGTGACTACTTAAACTCAGATTGAAATGGTAGACATGGTTTCCCTAAAGAGTTCTAAAACCAAAATAGTTATAAGTCTGCTTTGGCCAGGAGCAGAAAGCTAGTCCCCCTTCATATGTGCTCTCCCAAGTATTTTTTTTTCCAAAGGAGAAAAAGAACAACAGGAAAATAAAACCTATCTTAGACTCCTGTCTACCTCCTCTATCTTAGATCCAAGGATTAGAAATAAGCAAAGAGCAGCATTATTTCACATTGGTGTTGTTGCTAATATGTCTTCAGACTGTGTTATTTTTTTATTTGAAAGTGTTACTATCACTTTCACAGTATAATTGCATTCACATGTAATAGTATTTTATAAATTGTAAAATACTGATGCCATGAAGAAAACTCTGTGTAATGAAGCTTTATATCTTAAAGTAATAATTACTCAACTTCAAGGCACATTGCTGAACAATATCAACAATTTCCAAAGAGAATTCACTGGCATATTTTCAATTATTTTTTTCAATTCAGCACTAATTTGTGTGATCTCATCTGATAATTCCCTTTGTTGTCCTCTTTCTATAATACAACCTGAGGTCTTTAGAATATGGTTTTTTTTTTAATCAGGAAAATTGACAATTATATGGATTATTAACAAAGGTTACTTTAAAATCTTTTAAAATTTCCCAATTAAGACATTAAAGTAAATTCATCTTGATTTTGATAAGTTTGAAAAAAATATTGTTTCAGAATCAATTTGCATAAATGCATAATAAATTATCTTTCTCCTTATATGTATTTCCTACTAATACATTTTATGCACAATACAAGCTTAGATGTACATTTTCATGTTTTGTTTTTGATGTTTTTTCCTTATCTTAGTAAGTTTTCAGACCAGGTATGCCGAGGTATGTGGTTGAGTTGTGGAACTCAACAGATTCTCCCATAAAAAAATTTTTGGAGACCAGCATGTGATGTTTCAGTCACTGAGTAAAGTTTGGATGCAGGCTAGGGTTACTCTTTGTGATTATTCTTTTAAAGATGTTGCATAATCTAATGTAAATATACTTTCCGGTAGATATAAATATTATTTTAATTTCTCTCTGATTATGATGTAAAAACTGCAATGATCTCAGATAAGTCTACTCCATAACTTGCATATTGATAGAAAAGTCACTCCTTCCATTACTTATAAATATTTTTCATTTAAATGTTAGCATCAAGGTCATAAGTGGAACACAATTTCACACATGTCCAGTGAGCCATTATGCCTGTCCTACATATGTTGTCATTCATGTCCTGCTCTACTTTTTCCTTGACCACAAACAGGAAAAATTAAACTAGGAGATAGCAGAAACGTACACGTATGTGGAAACAGTGTTCTATTATTTTCACCAAGAATGCATTGCTGATATTCTTGCTATTTGGTTGTACTTTTAGCAAGGAACTGAAATTATTACATATTTTTTATTTCCTCAGTCTGTTATGATTTATTTTTCCTTATGTTTCCTCTTTCTTCATTCTCCTCTCTTATCTTTTCTTTATTTTTCAGTAGAGAAAGGGAATGAGTGATAATAGTTTAGTCCCAAGTATTAAAAACTAGCCACTACATTTCAAGAGTTCAGTGTGTTTTTCCCCAAACTACACGACTGCAAATTACTGAAGGTAAAATGGAACACAAATAGGCTTTGAATTCAGCTCGAAGCATGGTCTTTTAGACAAGTCCAAGCTAAGGTAATTGCTGATGTGAAAAAACTGTTCGCTGCAACTATTTAAAAAAAATTAAATAGTGAAATCAAGGTGGAAATTCTGAAAGAACTCCTTTAAATAATGTAATCCAGACACATTTAATTACTTGACTTTGAAAGGGGCAAATATTATAAATGTGTTAGCTAAACTGTTAATCCAATTAACTGTTTAACTTTAATTCAAGAAAGGCTTAAAGGTCTCCAGCATTTTGTAAATGCAAATACATGACAATAACTGGGTAGATAGTTATATGGTTAAAATAATTTAATATGTATATCCAATATGTTATATTTATTTATGTTCTCTTTAATAAATTCATTTTACCATTATTTTCAGTCATTTCTAATGTTTTCCTGAAATAGCATTATCCATATGTATGTCCGTGAGTGTCACCAGGTACATCATGAAACAGCATGTGGGCTCTGGGTCATTGCATATTCAGTCTTCATAAACTGTTCCTTTGGAATTTTAAATTAAACATTCATGTCTCATGCTTTTAAAAATGTTAGATTGGATAGAAAAGAATTAGATGTAATATGTATGTGTGAAACAACTGACTAATGGTTTTTTCTTCTTCTTTTGTTTTTATTAGACCATTTGGCTCAAAAGTCACAGATCAAATATATCTAATGGTAATTATATTAAGATTATAAAATGAACACTTTTATATACATTTCTAAGGGGACCAACATTTAACTTATGAATTTGGAGTGATATAGGCTATTTCTTATAAAAAGCTGTTGAAAATCAAAATACAGATATTTAACAGAAAATTGATGTAATACAAATCTTAAGTAATTTGACTTTCTCCAATTCTGCTGAATGACAACATTAAAACAAAACAATATATTACATATTGCAAAGTATGTCAGGTAACATTCTATTAAATATCATAATGCCACATACTAGATGAAGCATTGTCATGGAAATACATGTTAAATCGAAAATCCTCTAATGATTTTGGTGGGTAATAGTCAGTAAACATAAAGAAACATTGTGTATTTCTAGTACAAAATATACATGTACTTATTTAAAATTTAAGTGTTTTTGTAAAAGTGGAGGTTCTGAGCCAGTATGTGATGGATTTTTAATTTAAAATGTTCATAGATGGAACTATGGCTTGCTAAGAGCTCACTAAACTTAGTATACTTTGAAAAAGATATTTGCATTTTGTTCATTGTAAGAAATATTTTAACATCTCAATTTATTTCAGTTCAATTTAGATTTTACTGTAATAACTCAATATTAAGTCATTTTTATTACTATACATCTCTATATAAAAATTAGTGGCTTAGAAAACGAATATTTTTAACTTTTGCTTATAAGTCATTTTCCCTATTAATGACAATTTCTAGTGTTCCCAACTTATATACTTTTAAAGACTACTTTGTATAGTTCATTGAAAACAAAGCTTAATATTGGACATTGACACCAAACTTGCTGTGTGTGTTGCAGTATGGTACCTCTATATTTAAATAAAATGTAAAAGATAGTGTTAACTCTAATTTAATTGTTTAGCAAGGTTGTTTTTCAGATACCGTCTTGTTTTGATCAGCAAACTTCATAGACAGGAGCAGTCAGTAGTCTCATTGTACTCTTGGCCTGTGTGTTTTCTTCAAGCTCTGTAACCAAGGTTGGATAGTCATACTGAGACAGTGTCAGCTCTGGAAGACAGTCTCACTGAGACAGTATCATTGTTGTTTTTAGTTCTTGCAATGAGAGTCATTCTCTGCTCACTCCCTCCCCCCATTTTTAACAAAAGAAGTTAATATAGTTCTCGAACTAACTAACTAATTTCATTCATAGAAATGCAACCTGCTTGTGTTAAATGAAAAGAAAAGTTACTACACACTAAGTAAGCAAGACAATGTGAGAGCTGGGATGTGGATTTTAAACTGTGGTTAAAGATTGCCACTTACTAATGATCACTCTGTATGCACAGAATCTCTAACAAGTGAAAACCTTTAAAAACATTTATATGATTTAACACACTTCATTGAATGTATAGCCCCCACTGTACTTTAACAAATACTCCACTGTACTTTTAATAAGCGTTAATTACTACAGTGGGAGATATACAAGTTAAGTCAAGAAAAATCTGGGATTTATTTCATCAGAACAAACTGATTTGTTTTCCTAGACAGATTCTAATTGGAATTGATCATCTTTTGGACTAGTGGAGTACCTCCCGTATAGTCTTACCCTATCAAGGTCACATAATATTACATTATCTGATAGGCTATAAGAGTGTTTACATTTTAAACCTGTTTAAATAAAATCTGTCCCTGTGATATAAAATGTTTGTGGTCAATTCATGGATTTGGAGGTCTTGTTTTATGGCTTGCCAGAGTAAATTGACTAAATAGATGAGGTGGCAGATTTATTAGGGTTATATCATGAAAATATCTAAATTAAATACATGAAAAATCAGAATGGTTTTATTGTAAAATGTCAATGTTATGCTAGATGCTTAACTGTGAAGGTTACCTATGTGGAATAACTTGGACTTTCTCAAAGATGAAACATTAAACTGCTTAGATTATTTTGTTGCATAGTTAGTCTATTACATGCTCACATTGTCCTAAGAAAAGCTGCAGCAGTAACTTATGATTTATTTTAATTTGCATAGAAAATGATTATTAAATCTTGTACTCTATGCTTCTAGCAAAATGTTCCAGTCCTGATTTCTAGAAGAGAGTACTAAAGGCCAGCTCAATGATACACAACAAAACAAAACAAAACAAAAACCACATATTAGTTGTTACAAGAATGTCTTCAAGAGTGAAAGTTAACTTGGCAAATTTGATTCTTTATGATTAGTTTGCATTAAAAAATAGGACTCAGAGTTTCCAAGAATGATGTCAATGTATTTGAATAAAATAGTAGTACAGGAAATACATATTTTTAATCAGTACTAGCTGAATTTGCTGATGGTTGTGAATTGATTGTACACCTATGAAAATAACAAATAATATCATGGAATTCACAAACTTTCCATGTATTCTTGTTTTTTTCTGAGAAATTAAAATTAGCATACTATGTAAAATATTTTAAAATTTTACCTTTAGTATTTTTTTAGCAACAAATATATTTATTATGTAAATGTAGTGTGGATGTGATATTTCTTTTTACTATCAATTTGGATGATATAACATAATTTCTCCCTTCTTGAATGTGAAGTATGTTGTGCCAGAAATAATGACATTACATTTACAGTAATTTACTGTTATTTTACAGCACAATGTGATGGATGACTGAAAGATTAAGTTATGATTCCAGTATTCAGAAATTCCCCCATGGTGTGTCTTTTGCAACTTTAGTAAAGATCCCTAAATTAATTTGATTTTTTTTAAAGAAGGAAATTATCAAATCAGTTTTGAAAAGCTAAAATAAGTCTTTTTTCTACTGGGTATATGTCAGCCATGATCCTAATTTACTGACATAATAATTTAATATTATTGTTTCTGGAATGTAATTCCTACATGTGGTATGATCACATTTTTGGATGAAATCATCTTTCATTTACTATAGTATGTATGCATTATGTTTGTAAAAAGCTTACTTCAAAATGCATTTCCAATTAAATGGCCATTTATAGACAATTTAAAATGATAACTTACTTAAAAAATAATTTTTCGGTATAATGTTTTGAGTTTGGGATATAAACTTGACCATTAAATGCAGTTTTGAACTTTAAGCATAATTTAAATATATAGTTTTATTATTTCTTTAAAAAATGAGTGTGCATTTAAAGTGGACAGTGATTGTTTATTTACATGTGATTTTATTTTGTTTGCATTTAAAACATTTAGAAAATTGTATTTCAGGTGACTCTATCATTGTGATTTCAGTTCAAATAATAATGAATGAACAAGAATTTAAAAAACTTCTTGCTTTTTTGTAGAATTAAGTGGAAGAAATACATAAATATGTTATGCAGTATTTTCTGTTTTAACATGCAAAGGTTGATAATAACTCTCACATAATGACTATTAATGAGTAGTCCTGTATTCCAGGTTTTTACTTTGAAACAATTTGCATTAACAGCCCAATAATGAAAAAAAAAGTTTCTTACTCTTTTCAAATATTGTAGCTAGTGTTATATACTAGTCTCAATGACAATCGCAGATCCTTCTCAAATGCCTTCAGGAAACCTAAAGAATTTTACAGAGGGCTTTAATAATTAGATTTTTGAGTAGTAACTATGACAAATCTATTATAAATATAATAATTAAACATTTCCTAGTTTATTAATAAACAGAATCAAGTACAGTAAAATAATAAAAGAATACTAGTGAACATTAACTTGTAATGTCTGATACAAAAAAAAAGTGACTTTATTTTACATAAGAGTTCACTGTGTTTTGTAGAGCATAAATTTTCTTTCTGGTTAAACCATCCAAAATCATCTAACTATATAGGAATACTACACTTAGTATCAATTTAGTATATTTTATGAAAAATAATGGAGAAAAGAAGTTTAATTGCATTGGCTGTTATCTATCACAGGATCATAATCCTGTGTCTGGCACTTAACTGGAATTCAACAAATAACCAAATGTTTATTGACAGATGTCTGCAACATAGTTGGATTTAGTGAATATCATATGCTTCCTGAGTTACCCATCTCAAAACCAATTTCAGGTTTGGCTATTTATTGGCAGTTTCATAAATTATTAATAATATTACTTGAAAACTGAAGTTGTTTGTAGTAGAGTAATAGAAGTCTCGTTCTTTTCTAGCATGATTGAGGCCCTGCTAGAAAATAATGGGGATAATATTAGTGAATTTTAAATAGACTGTAACATGAGGAATATTTTATATTTTCCCACTTCTACCCACTTCCAAAGAGTTAAGGGAAATGGAAATATTAAGATATACAGTCCTAGTTTTTTTTCCATTCTTATAATTGTGATTGTCTACTTCTGTCTGTAACATAGTTTCTGTTCTGCCACCACATTATCTTATGCTAGGGACATGCTGTAGCAGAGAAGCTGGGGAAGCAGTGAAATGTTTGCCCCTGTCAGCACATTATGCTCCTGGTGTTTTGAGCCTGGTGAGGTGTTTATCTATTTATTTAGAAATCCTTTCTGGACAGTATGCATTGCCTCTAGCTATGAAGAAATCAGTTCATCTTTTTAATGAGAATGTTACCTCCAGGGAAAAAGCAATCCAGAAGGAATAATACATTCCTCCGGGCAGGTGCTTTCACAGGGACGTATTTTTCTCTAGGGCTGACTGCATGTATATTTCAGTGGAGGGTGTTAATATTTTAAACTATTGCATTTTGTTACAACTCACCATGACTACAGGACAGAAGATTTTGCCCAACTTATATGGATATATTTTTCTAAGTACTTTACATAGATCAGTCATAGGTCAGGTAACTTTGGTGAACATTTTGGCTTTCTTCATATTTGAAAAAAATGGAATTATTTACGTGCAACTTATATGCCTAGCTAAACAACAGAAAACAAAACACTTTACTGAACACTACTCTATGAATTTCGTTATGAATTGTGAACAGTATGATTTCAGATGACATTGAGCTACTTTAAAGAAAAAATTTGCATTGCTTTGTTATTGTCTCCATGCAAACTTTCTAAATTTCAGCATTCGGGAGCATTTGAATAATGAAGGACTTGTTTATTGTCATAGTTCAAAGCACTTCCAGAATTTGTGAGTTGAGTTTGGAACTGGAGAGTTTGCCGCAGCGTCTTCTCATGCTTCAGCAGGACACTAATGCTGCTATATTTCAAAATTCGGCCACTTTTTTTAAACATTATAAAGACTATTGGAAAGCTAATTAAAAGCTTTATTTAAATACCCATTTTGTTCATGTTTAGAAACTTCGGTCACCCCCTTAAGACATCATATACACAATATTAACATATTAGAACAGATTGCTGTTACATTTCTCTGTGTACAATATACACTCTTCATAGCAATTCCTATACAAAATAACTTCATTTCACAAAAAAATATTACCACTAATATTACCAAAATATTTCAATAGAAATATCAAGAGAAACATGAAAAATATATTTCATGAACAAAAATTAAGCATTTTTCAAAATTAGCACAAAAATTGAAAGTTAAATTTTTATATTTAGGAAAGATTTTACCTGTTGTATGTTCTGTCTTAGAATCAAATTAATTTCTTATTCTTATTATTCATTATATATTTATTTATTTGTTTCCATTGCCATTATAAAAATAAAATTCAATTTGTTATTTGAAATAAAATACATCTTGATTAATAAATAAGTGCTGTACTTGTATGTACAATTGAATTACATTTATACTAAAATAAAATCAACTTATTTCAGAAGTGAATTTCATAAATTTAATTATAAAATCTACCATTTGTGTTTTGTGTGCAGTAAACTCCTTAAAAGAGAAAATTACTTACTGTTCTATTAAATGGACAGGTGAATCAGCATATATTACTGAGCTATGGATTTCTATTTAGACTTCTTTTTCAGGGGGAAGGTGGGTATTGATATACATAATTAGTGACATAATTTTTGCAGTACCTGAAGTTATAATTTCTGTTTTGACAATAAAAGGAAAGACAGAATTAGTCAAATAGTGGAAAATGTCTTCATCTTATGTCATATTGACTCATAGAGTATTGTGAGTATAATTGTAAAGCAACTTTATCATGAAAAACAATTATATATTGACTTTCAGAAATGTAATACTTCATTTAATAGCACATACATATTTTATTCAGACATTTTGTTGTTAGATTTTTATTTAAGAATGTTATAAAATGGTTAACATGCAATTATTAATGTGGTATAAGTAATAGTAAAGACAGCTTTACTTCCAAAATGTCAAAAGAAGGAAATCATAAGAAGATGATATTTATTTAAACTAATAAGAAAAGTAAACTTTGAAGTATAATCTATGCCTGTACCTATCTAGGTTTTCAGCCTGGGGATTGCATTAGTAGTCTGAATATTCATACTCTCAACTATTCACTTATTTTAACTAAGTTAGAAACTGGAATTAATATTAAGACAGCTTATTTTAGAATAGCACATCAAACATTAAAAATAAACATATTAAAAAGTATTTTTGCACACTCTTGGATACCACTATGGAAAACCTATAAATATAAAACTAGGAGTAACAATATTTCATTTAGTTTTGTTTTTATATTTACTACTAAGATTAATTATAATTTGAAAGTATTTCTGTGAAGCAGGGAATGTCTGATGCAGATGAAGTGGTGTGAACACTGGAAAGGAAATTCAGAGCATAGTATGATAAAACAAAGACAAATTTTAAAATATTGGACCTTAAATTAACTTTAAAGAATTATGTATTTAATGCCTATCAGGTAGTTAATGGTCAGGTTTTAAATTTTGCATTAAATTTTTAAAATACATAGCTCTATTGTATTGTAAAATTTTAACACTGATATTAATTTTTATACTGAAACATAGAATGTGTTGCATTGAATTCCATTTGGAGTAATTTTTCTCAAAGGTGTTGGGTAATTACTACTCATCTCCCCCTAGAAATCATTATGTTTAAGACCCAAAGTATGACCTATCTTCAAAACATGCTTCACTGGGTGTATGGGTGCCATGAAGTAAAGAGGAAGAACATAAATAGAAGTACTTATTACATCATCTCATATATATATATATATATATATATGACTGTATATGAATTTATATATGAGGATATCTGTCTTTTTCCATTGGGTATGCTAGTGTTTTATAACTAAAATGATGGGAATACAGAATTCATTTACTATTTGAGGTTTGGGATCTAGTATTTTTCTCAGGTTTTGAGATCTTCAATGCATTTAAAATTTTGTTAAAAAAAATCTACTTATGAACTACTCATATTACTTAGTTATGTTTTGCCATTACATCTAGATTATTTTTATAGTATATTACTATAATGCCAGTGTCTATAATTATTTGAGATTAATGAATTTTTACCTATCTACTTCTATTTTAACCTATTTTTTCATACACTGACTATAATACAACATCTATTTCCATACCACACAATATTTTTCCTAATGAAATAAGCCAGATGAGCTTGATAACTAAACCATATAGGATACAATAATTCTATATATGTTTATATATGGAAGTCAAAATGTTTTAAAGTAATGATATATGTTTGTATTTGGTGACAATATTCAATTTCATGAAATGCTGTATTATAGATATATTGTTCCATTCTTTAATTTTTTTTTACATAACTTTGAGCTCTGTTTTTTAAAGCATTGACATTATTGTATTTGTCATATTTGTAAAAGTCATGGAATCTACTGACACTCTAGTCAAACTGGAGTAGTAGGCCAGTGATACCTTCACTAGAAACATTGAACCTTCCTGGCCCTCATTATAACCTAAAGTTCTTCCCCATAGGAACCTCCACTCCTGGTTAACAATGGGCTCTTTCTGTTTTTTTGTGTAAGACATTGTGCTTCAGGAAAGTGCTAGCCTGATGATGGAGCCTCTTAGATCAAGAGATTTCAGGGTTGAAAATGTCATTGTAACCATACATGAGGAAAGAATAGTAAGAAAGATGCCAGAAAAACCAATTTAGATACAGACAGAAAATTCACAGTAACAAGTGCAAAGAATAAAGAGGAACAATCTGGTTGACTATGCAGGAAATGAGACACCAACGATGAAGATTCACCTATTTTTTCATTGTTTATATTTACAACTTTGGTTGTAAAACATAAAAAAAATTGTGGGTGATGGGAAACATATAGGGTTTATGCAAAAACAGTAACTGGAAGGATGTTTTAACCAAATCCAAGTACATTAAGCAGCATAAATTATGGTTGACTTAAAGGAATCACTTGACTACATTTGCCCCAATCATTTCAAAGATTAAGAGAAGACGGACTATATTTATGATTTATCATTGTTCTTATAAATTAAACCTAAATTTATTTAATACTTAGCTTATTTCAGAAACATGTAAATTTCAAATAGTTTTAGTTTGTTTTCTATGCTGTGATAAAGCAGACAAAAGTGGCTTGGGTAGGAAATGGTTTACTTCTGCTTACAGCTTACAGCCAATCCACCATGAAGAAAACTCAGGGAAGAACCGAAGTAAATGTCATGGAGGAAGCCTGCTTATCAGATTAGATTGCTGCACGGCTCACTCAGCCTGCTTTCTTGTTCAACGCAGGATGATTTGCTGAAGGATGGTACTGCCCAGAGTGGGCTGAACACACACACACACACACACACACACACACACACACACACACACACAAAACACTTCTGTGATATAAGCTTGGGAAACCTATACTTAAGAGCTATATACTATTCACCTAAAGTCATGTACTGCTACTTAATTTTTATTTCCACTTTATCGGTATAATTCTGCTTGGTGAAACCTGTATTCAAATGAGCAAGTGATTATCTCCATTAAAATGTAACTTTTAATAAAAAATAAGATACAACCAAATGTATAACTCTTGTATAATATTATTATGAGATACTTTTTTCTGAATAAAATAGATTCTGTGCTTATTCATTTCATTTAAATGGTAAGTGAAATCAGAAGTGCTTTTAGTCTTTCAAATAGAAGTTTGAAAAAGGCAGCTTAAACAGGTATAAAATCCTTTGTTATAAGATAATATAAGTGTTTTGATATTCCATAGTCTTTGTAATTTCAAGACTTCATTTTATGACTATTTTCAGACATATTGGAATATGTGAAATAATTAACAACAAGGCAGAACTTAAATTTTAGCAATTGTAAAAGGATGTGACAAAGTTACTTTTTGTGTTCTCATGTGTGAGAGGAAGGAAAAGTTAACCCTTGTCCCCTTTGAGCCACATGATTTTAGATTATGACTTGTGTGTCCTTAGAACTCTGTATTATAAAAGAATTGTTTAATTTTTCAGCCTTTTATTCTTTTAAAACACATAGTTAGTAATCCTGCATGAACATTTAGTATGAGCTGCACATTCTTAAAGTGTAGTTTGTTTGAAAGAAGAGGAAGCAGAACCTTCAACAATCTTCTTGCTCCCTCAATGAGCAGCGGAAAATGATGTCATGATTTGTAAGCTATAATATTCATTGGCCGCATTCTTGAGAATGTGTGCAACTTGCAAATGTTATGGGATGAGGCAACCCCTGGCCCAGTGTGTGTGTGTGTTTGTCATATGACCTGAGAGAAGCTAAAAAAGACATGGACATCTTCTTTATTTAATTGAAACTATTTTACTATTTTTTCATACAATGTATCCTGATTACTATTTCCCGTCTCTACTCTACACCTCTCAGTTCCTCCTCCCCTCCTCTCCCATTGGGATACTTTTCTGTCACTCATTAAAAAGCAAGCAGGCATCTAAGGAAATATACTATATAATAATATATAATATAATATAATATAATATAATATAATAATTAATGAAGTCACATTAAGAACAAACACATTGGAATTGTCTAAAGCTAACAGAAGAAGGAAAGAACCCAAGAAAACACACAAAAGCAAGTAAAGACCACAGATCACTCATTCACACCCTCAGGAATCACAACATAACACTGAACTAGAGCTGTAATGTAGATGCAAAGAACCTGAATGGTAAAAAGGAAAAATAAAAAAAAACATACAATTAAAAGAAAATAAATATTAAAAATAAAATTTAGAAAAAAAGGAGGGAAAAAAGCACCAACATGGCATTCTGATATGAAGAACCTCCAATCATGCTTCTGAGTTCCTTTTCCACTGGCCATCTACTGCTGAACATATGACCCATCCTTAAGAGTACTTTGTTCTCCTAGTGAGAATCCCTTGGAGAAAACTAAATATTTATTTGTAAATGGTTGTCAATTGGGGATAGCTTCTGGGTTAGGAGTAGGGGCATGTGTCCACTTCTTTTAGCTCTAACACACCATCTGGTGCAGACCAGTGCAGGCCTTGTGCATGCTGCCTCAGTCTCTATGAGTTCATATGTGAACCAAGCCTGATGATTTAGAGGGCCTTGTTTACTTGGTGTCCTCCATCTCCTCTAGCTCTTGTACTAATTCCAAATTCACTTCCTCTGTGATTGAGGATCAGGCATCAGGAGCAGGGATCCCTGAAGAGAGGGATTTGATGGAGACATACCATTCAAGACACAGTGTTTTAAGGATTCTTGAACTCAGCATAATGTCTGTCAGTGTGTCTGTGTTTGATCCCATCTGCTGTGGGAGGAAGCTTGACTGGTGATGGCTGACCAAGGCACTGATCTGTGATTATAGCAGAATATCATGTCATTAGGAGTCAGTTTATAGCTATGTTGTGTTTCTGTTTTTTGTTTGTTTTTACAACAGTAGCATTTGGTTTTACCCTAGGACTATTGGCTATGTTGTCTCAAGTTCTTGGTTACCTAAGCAGCATTGACTATGGGTTCCATCTCCTGGATTGGGCCTTAAGTCACATAAGATATTGGTTGGTTACTCTACAAGCTTTGCATCACCATTGCATATCTTGTAGGCAGAAAACTATTGGAGATCAAAGGCTTTGTAGCTGGCTTGGTGTTTATTTTTTTAATATAAATTATGACTGAATGAAAACTGCATGGTATGTATGTGTAAGGATAAACAGCCTTGCCAATATTCTGCTGTAAGAAGAGCACTAACATGCTTTTCTGCTACATACACTTCCAGTGGAGTGGTTTTGACTCAGCAGACACTTTTACCTTGATGAAATCAAATATTAAATAGTGTTTGTGTATTTTTATGGTTGTTAATACTAAGATGTATAAGTCTAAAGAGTGCCATATTTGTGATTATGAATTTTAAAATATTTGTTGAACATTAAAGATAGATACTAAACATTTATTTAATAGGCCTCAGTTCAGTAGCTTTTGAGAAATGGACATGGCCTTGCACTGTTCTTATCAGAGAATTGTTAACTTCCTTGGAAACCTCCTTCTTATGTTTTTGTTTCAGTTAACTTGTAAAGTGTTCTACTTATAAAGTAAACTGGACTGTGAATTAGAGCTACATATCTAAAAATTTTATGACATTTATAATGTTTGTCATGAATTGCGAAATTTCATGAGAAAATTTTCAGAGTAAATTGAAGCAAGATACACCTTTGAAACATCAGAGAGATTTTGCTCATGAAGACTGATAGATGTGTATATGAAAACTCAACATTGAAATCAACAAGGCAAAAAATTAAAGGTACAGAGAGAAAAATACCTCCAATGTAATGAAAAATGACAAAACAGGATTGATTTTGGCATTCAAAAAGCCTGTCTGTGCAGAAAAAAGAATTATATATATGTTATATAAGACTTTCACTGTGATTTAGAAATTTAGCTACATTATTTCTTTTCTTTTTATTTATTTACTAGTTTTTCTCTCATACATTAAATCCCAACCTCAGTTTCCACTCCCTGCACTCCTCCAAGGACCTCCCTCCTCCTCCTCCCTTCTCTTCCAGATCCATTCCTCTTCTATTTCCCTTTAAAAAAAAAAAGAAAGAAAAGAAAACAGAGCAGGCCTCCCAGGGATACCCACCAAACATGGCCTGAAGAATTTCAAGGAAACTTGGTATAAACCCTTATAAAAGGTAGGATAAGGTAACCCAGTAGGAGGGAAAGGGTCCCAAGCACAGGCAAAGAGTCAGAGACAAGCTCCATACCCACTATTAAGAATCACATAAGAACACCAAACTACACAACCATAACATGTATGCAGTGGACCTAGCTCAGACCCATGCAGGGTCTGTGATTGTCCCTTCAGTCTCAGTGAGTTCCTATGAGACGAGATCAGTTGATTCTGTGGGCCCTGTTCTCCTGGTATCCTTGACCCCTCTGGCTCCCACAATCCTTCCTCCTCTTCTGTGGGGTTCCCTGACCTCTGCTTAATATTTGACTGTGTATCTCTACATCTGCTCATATCTGTTGCTGGATGATGCTCCTCTAATGACAAATGGTCTAGGAATCAATCTATGAGTATAGCAGAATATCATTAGGCACTGTTTTACTGACTTTTTTCTATTTCCTGTTTGGTTTTATTCTGATTCTCTGGCTTGTTCTGCCTCTAGTTCCTGACAATCCAGGCAGTGTCAGGCATGGGCTCCCTCTGGTGGTGTGAGCCTTAGGTTGATTCCTTCATTGGTTGGCCAGTCCCACAAGTTCTGAGTCAACATTACCCTAGCACTTGCAGGCAGGACAGATTTTAGACTGAAAGTTTTGTAGCTGGGTTAATGTCCCAATCCCACTTGCCTGGTTATAGCAGAGGGCCAGTTCAGGCTCCTTATCTCCCATTACTAGGAGTCTTCACTAGGGTCAATCTCAGAGATTCCAGAGACTTTCCACTGCACTAGGTTCTACATAGCCCTCCAAATGTCCCCCAATTCCAGTCTCCTCTCCCTGTACTCTCTCCCTCGGCCCCTCCCACCACCAGCCTGATCACTCCTGTTCCATCTCATTTTTGAAATATTCATCATGCCTTTTAAATGACGAATTACTTTTTTGTGGTTCTTTCCATTGACATTAGTTTTTGTTGTTGTTTTTTTTTTGGGGTGGGTTATGTTGTGTGTGTGGTTTTTGTTTGTTTGTTTTGTTTTGATTCCTAAACAGGGTTTCTCTGTGTAGCTCTGGCTATTCTGGAACTAGCCATATAGACCAAACTGGCCTTGAGTTCATGGAGATCCACCTGCCTTGGCCTCCTGACTGCTGGGATTAAAGGCATGTGCCACCAAACCCAGCTGACTGCAATATCTTTCTTTGAACTCATTCTGTCTGTAAAACTACATAGTTTCCAAGAATTGTACTTTCTTTTTAAAATTCCTCCATGCTATAAGGTTGTTAGTTCTGAACAGTTCTGTTAAAACTTCTAAAGAAACCATTTTCAATTTATTTGCCTGAAGCTTTTATTTTTCGTAGAAATTATGGTTCCTGTGTGCATTTTAATTTTCTTCCTTCTAACCAAAAGCAATTTAGTTTATTTAGAAAGCTGTGTATTGGGTTGGACCCTGTTAGGGTTTGAAGGTCCCATCCAAAAATTCATGAGGAAATTCAATTGCTGTTATAATGTTATCCGAAGGTAAAATTTGAAGGGGTAGTGAAATCATGAATGCTCTGTGCTCACAAATGAAATAAGACTGTTATTTCAGGAGTTAGTTATGGGAGTTACTTTCAGACAAATTTTCTCTCTTGTCTCACACGTGTTTTCTTGCTCTTCTGTCAAATTATGGCACAGCATGGAGATCTTTAGCAGATGCCAGAGCAATGCTGTTGGACTTTCCTTCCTCTACCAATGTAACAGTACATTTAAAAAAACCAAATTATCCACTACATGATATTCTGATAGAGCAGCAAGAATTGGAGGGCAACAGATGTTCAAAAAGAGATCTTGAAAGAGGAAATAATACTAGAAATAACATCTTAGATCCCTTACAGTTCTTACTTCTACCAGGAAGTCACCTAATCATAGGTGAAAGCAAACAGTGAGCTTCCACAACTTATCTTCTGTTTTATTTCCGTCTTTTCATTTATCAATTAAGCACTTAGAATAATTAGCTGAGTTCTTCTACAACTAATTGCCAAGAAGAAAAAAAAAAAAAAGAATGCCAGTTCAAGGATTCCTGGATCAGCTTTAATAAAAGCAATTTGCTACCGGTTTATGTGTTAAGACTATTCACATGAAGGGTATTCTATATTTTTGTGGACTGCTGTGACTGTAATTTTGACATGTGTTTCTGACATAAGCTGTATGATTATTTTAAGTTCAGGACTTTAAGTTACACTTATCAAGAAAACTGATTAATCAAATATATACAATTATTTAGTCAAGTTTATCAAAACTTAAGATTTCAGAACTTCATTGGGTGCTTCCAAATCTGAAAAATAGTTCAGATTTCAGTTCTATAACCCTTGTGTAAAATCATACCCCTAATTCATAACAAACCAAATAATATTGGTGACCTTATAAAAAGGTGATTCATTCAAAACATACTAAAACATTTGACAGGAATTTCCTGCCCAGTTGTATTTGATACATTAATGATAAAAGTTTAATATACAACATATTGAATAACAGAATTTTCAGTAAACTTTTATTATTTTGAGCTTCTGAGTTACTAGAAACCTTGCTAAACTGTGGCTCATTTTTATAATTTATATTCAAAATTAGGTATGTTTATGCAACTGCACACATGTCAATATTGTTATAGGTGCAAATAGAGTACAAATATTTGCCAAAAAATATGTTCCTTCTCATAACTCCTGCAGAAAAACAGTCTTTTTGAAGTAATAATTTTATCTGTAGGCTGTGAATGTCAACAGGATATCATAAAGTGTTGTTTCAATCAGCTGAACATTTTCTGTGGATTTGTGCACTTTAGAGATGAAGAAAAGTATTTCAGAAGGTCTAGTTTCACATCAAATAGAAAGTTAGTTTAAAAAAAATTAACATTTCTTTAGTAAGAAACTTAAAATAGTACTCAAGCCTAAGTGTTCATTGAAACCAATTTTGAATGTCAGCAATGAAGATCCAGGGGTAAGGACAGAGGTATGGTCCATATGTAAGACGTGTAAGATGTAACACAGTAAGACGTGGCTAGGGTATTCTAATATATTAATGTAGCATATGCATCCATGTATAATGAAAATATAGAAAGAAAATATAACCAAAACAAAATTTTATGTTCATAAGCACAGAAACTCCAAATGTGAGATTATTTTTCTTTGAAATTTATAGGTTTTATTTTAATGCCTAAGTGTTTAAGAGTCATGATATACATTGAAAATGTGCATTGTTCTAAGTCAGTATATTTCATAAATATTTATCACATAGTTAATAAGACCCAGGTATTGTACTCAGACCCATGAAATAACATAGTATTATCTATTCTTTTAAAGTTTGCAGTCATCGTCTCCAAGTAGTGGTCTACGTGTTGACATCAACACCTTATTGATTTCAATATGAATGATTTATCCTATTTCTATGAATAATATATTCCTACTTAGTTGTGAAAAAATAAATCAAGGAAAATTCAAGTATTCAGATTTATCCAATAAATGATATCAGAACACATAAACAATCTTCTTTGTCTACCTCAAAACCTAAGAATGTGTTCAGAATTAGACAGAAGAGAAGACAAAGACAACATACAATGTTGCAGTAAGAAGAGAACTCCCAAAAATGTAAATAATAAAATATATGCTTTATGTTAAAAATGTTTCAGATAAAATAGAGAAATGTGAGGATCATTTAATGTGTAGCTGCCAACTCATGAAAGTCAAAAATCCCTAATACAACCTAGATTTAGAATAACCCAGTTAAAGTTCATATTAGAATTAATTTAGAGGTTTACTAGAAGTACATTCTGGAAGTATACTACTATCAAAAACCCAGAACCCTAAAGAGTTACATTAAGAGTTCCTTTATATGATAGTAAAGCACTTATAAGTTTTGATGCAGAATTTTACATTTTTAAATATTTTTTATCAAAGTAAATTTTATGGGAGAGATTTAACTATCTAAAGATTAGAATAATCTGAATGGGGTAACACATGTCTTTAATCCCAGCAAATAGGAAGCAGAGGCAGCAGATAGCTGAGTTCGAGGCCAGACTTAGCCTACAGAGTGAGTTCCAGGACAGTCAGGGCAACACAGAGAAACCTAGTCTAGAAAAACAAAGCAAAACAAAATAATATTATATGCATTGAATAGAATAAAATACCTCTTGGATATATTTTTTTGTGTTACAAGCTGATAGGTATGTAGCTTCAGTCTGTCTTCCTTTTCTTATACATGAAAAGTGAAAGATTAAAATGTGACTATTTTCCATTGAATGGCAATCAAACACATTTATTATAGTGTCATGTGAATACATTTTTTGCTTTTGTATGTGTATGCATTCATACATATCCTTACAGAGAACATATTTTATGCTTTCTTACCCAAAATAGTTCGCTTGATTACTTGAATCTCCCTGCTTCTAGCTTTATGATTTGAAAGAGATTTCTCAGTTTTCACATGGGAGAACCTATTTATGAACTTCTCTATTACTCTTTAAGATAGTAACAAACAACCACAAGTTATCAAGATCCTTTGATGCTTTTTTGGTACACAGGATTTAATGCCACTGACTCATGGAACTTTCCTAGAAAGCCCATATTTTTCTAACAATTTAAGAGATTCTCTATATCAGACCTATGAAGACACATTTCACTCCATGTGCTTTGAACGTAAGCTGGAGGCACCGTGCTTCACTGCTTCTTTACTTAAGAGGAGACTGATGCACAACTTCTGTATTTCTTCACAGTTGCTAGTTACTCTTTCTTGTGTCCACTATGGCTGAAGGGTTCCTTATTCTCTTTTGCTATTTGTGTGTCACAAATGAAACACTTGGTTTGCAAAGCAGCTCATGAAAATGAAGGGTTATCTACAAGAAACTCTCAGTTCTTGCAGAAGAAGCTTCATACTTTTTGACTGTGCTCTGGCTGACCCGCCTTTTTCTCTCTTTACCTGGAGCAGAGCCACATAGGCAAGACTTCTTTTCTAAGAGTGTGCATAGAAGTGTCTCAGCCCTTACCCCAGGAAAGCAAGCAAAGCTAAAAACTGGACATAAATCTTCCGGCTTTCTTTTAAGTCTCAAATGAAGAAGAAAAGACATTAAATTATGATGTTATCAGAAATATTTAAATTCCGAAATCCTTTCTTAGGACTTAAAATTTGAGTAGAAATATGTTATCATAGTTAAAATCATTGTGTTCTTAAATAATCATTTCTTTTTCTATTCAGAGAGTTTAAGAGTTTGGAAATGCACCAAACAGGTTTGAAACATAAAGGGGAGAAGGGCAAGGATATGTATTTAAATCCAATTAATGCAAAGCTCCAATCTAATTTACCAAAATAATCAACTAATATTTTAATATGTTCACCAGTTTTTCTGTTTGCTAAGAAGTATATGAGAAATTGGCATCCTTAGTGACCTTCCCAAGGTCACCAACTTTGTTCTTCCTTACCTGGTATGAATATTCTGCAGTGAGAACAAAGAATAAGCATTCCCTCTCTCTAGACCAATATGATTGAAAACTTATGAGAAAGTGATTAAGCAGAGCACATCCATTCTAGATATTGCATTGTGCTATTTTGCATAGCCTCATTTCCCTCATAAATTTTTATTTTATCATTTGGTTATTTTTTATTTATTCTATTCTATCTGTGTAACTTAATCAAACACTGACTGTTTGGGTTAAGCTCCGTGGACAGACAGCTCTTAAGATCCCTTGTGTCTGTCCTCCACTGCTATGGTTACAGGCACACGCAGTCATGCCTCGATTTTTACCTGGGTGCATGGGATTTGAACTCAGGTCCTCAAATTTACAAGTCAAGTGCTCTTTCCCACCAAGTCATCTCCTCAGCCTTTCCTTTGTCTTTAATTGTGTTAAAAAACACATATCAAATTTATAACTTAATATATTTTAAGTACAAGGTATAAGGTTTTCTGGTGTTATTATATTTCAATCATTCATCTCCAAGACAAGGAGATTAGATCCCTGAATCTATAATTTTCAGTTCTCACTCCATTACTAGCAACTGAACTCGTTGGGCACCATTTGTAGCTAGAGTTTTTCTGGTTCTGCCTGGCCCACAGTCAGGACAAATCTCTCTCACCCACCAGTCCCGCAGCTGCTCAGACCCAACCAAGTAAACACACAGAGACTTGTATTGCTTACAAACTGTATGACCATGGCAGGCTTCTTGTTATCTAGTTCTATCTTGAATTAACCCATTTCTATTAGTCTATACTTTGCCACGTGGCTCGTGGCTTACTGGTACCTTACATCTCGCTTGTCATGGCTGCGGCTGGCAGTGCCTCTCTGCCTCAGCCTTCCACTTCCCAGAATTCTCTTCTCTCCTTGTCCTGCCTATACTTCCTACCTGGCTACTACCAATCAGTGTTTTATTTATTAACCAATCAGAGCAACACATTTAACATACAGAACATCCCACAGCAACTGGCAACTACTATTCTACTTTCTGTGTGTGTATTTGTTTCCTTTAGACCCTCACAGAAGTGAATTTGTACAAAATCTGTCTATTTATTATTATTATTGTTATTATTATTGTTATTATTATTATTATTATTATTATTATTATTATTGGCTTATTTAACAGTATAATGCTTTCAAAGCTCCTATAAGGCATACCATAAGTTAGAATTTTCTTTCATTTTTATAATGAATATTGTTTCTTTATCAAATTGTCTATGAATTTGTTTGTCTTGTATACTTGGGTCAATTCTATCGCATACTGCTTTGACCATGAATGCCATCTATCATTTCTGTGCCTTTGGATAAATATCATATCACATCTGTTTTCTGTGCATTTGGATAAATAACTAGAGTTGCTGTATTTTATGGTCATTTAATATTTTTTTTGAGAAACTGGCATATGGCTTTCACAGCAGCTACACCATGAGACATTTCCCCAGAAAAGCACAAATTGATTTCTCCAAAAGCTCACCAACATTTGTTACTCTGTTTTTTTTTAGCACAACAGACATTTTAATGAAAAGGAAATGATAATTTTTGAGGGAGGGTGTGAAATAGGGTTTCTCTGTGTAACAGCCCTGGCTGTCCTGGAACTCACTTTTGTTTTGTTTTGTTTTGTTTTGTTTTGTTTTGTTTTGTTTTTCGAGACAGGGTTTCTCTGTGTAGATTTGTGTCTTTCCTGGAACTCACTTTGTAGACCAGGCTAGCCTCCAAGTCACAGAGATTCGCCTTCCTCTGCCTCCCGAGTGCTGAGATTAAAGATATGCACCACCATGCCTGGCAGGAAGTGATACTTAATTGTAGTTTTTATTTGATTACTGATGTTGGACACATTGTCTTGCATTTATTGAGCAGGTATTTATCTTCTTCAGAGAAATGTTTGTTCCTTCCCCCACTTTTAATGAGAGTGTAAGTTTTCATGGTTTAGTGCCAGGATTTCCTTATATATTTTAGATATCACCCCTTTTAATATATGTGCATATAATTATAGAAACATATTTAAGTTTTTTCAAATGTAAGAGGCGACTTCTTAATGCCATTCTGTTGTGCAGAGGCTTTTAATAATTATGCAGTCATCTTGGGACATCTTGGGTCATCTTGGGACATCTTTTGTTCTCTGTGCTTTGGTGAAATATCAAAGCAACCATTGCCTATGACATGCTGTTTTCTCCTGTGTTTTCTTTAGTTTTATGCTTCTGTTCTGTTACATTTATTTATTTCAGTTTGCTTAAGATATATCAAGCCTAATCTTTATATTTCGCTGTGCTGCAATTCTGTAAGGTTTCATCATTACAGTTTTGTGAGAGAAGTTTGTATAAACATGACCTCGCCATTTCTTTGTGTACAAACTTCCTGACATCCCCATCCACACACATACACTTTTCTCATGAAAATTAGGTGAAGTCTTTCGTACAACAAATAACAATTTAAATGTTGGGATCCTCATCCAATGCCTCATGCACTATTCCCTGTATTCACATATTAAACCCTCGGCCCTCTTGTGTTTGTAACTTCTGTCCTTTCCTTTAGAGTGCTATCTCTCACCTCTAGACCACACCCTTGGCAGGAAGTCCTTCTTATAACTCATTCTTTTTTAAGCACTGTACTCAACCAGGGGGTCATTTCTCCTGCATCATTAAATCTGATTCGTAGCTCTAGCGACAGATTGATGGACTGTTTTATAATTAGACATGCCTGTCACTTTTCCATCCTGAATTATTCACTCCCTGCACAAGGAAATGTTTTATTCACCATTATATCCCCATAATATTAAGTTGGTATTGAATTAGTGGCTTAATTAGGAGGAAACTTGAAGACCATGTAGGTTTAGAGATAAGTGCCATACATGATATTTTAAGGAGAGAAAGTGCAATTCTGTCAATGAGAAAAATGGGGACCTCTTTAAACAGTCCTAGATCAGTACTGAAGACAGCTTTTTAGAAGTGTTGAATTCTTATGAATGAACAGTCTTGATGAAGCAAGCAAATGAATACATGGAGCTGAATCAGAGTTTTTAGGAAGGTCACCTGACTTTGTAGGTCAAAAGCATCTAGCAAAACAGTGTTTTGTTCTGGGCCAAATGCCAAGAAGAAAATTTGCTCAAGAAGCATAGCTACCTCCTTATTAAGAAGCAAAACCCACTGTCAGCAGTAGTTGATCAGCAGCTGCAGCAGGGGAACTATACATGTAGAAATGTTTCCTATAAGAGTAGGGAATGACCTATGTCTTGACTCAGCCTTTGATAGTATCTTGAGGAAGATACACATCAAGATTTATCTACTTTTCACCCACTTTGTTTGATTCTTACTCCTTGCTGTAGCTAGACAATGGAACCTAGTGGGAGAAACAAGGAACAATGATAGAGGCTTTTGGGTTTCAAGGAAATGGAATCAAATTTTAAAAGTAGGTTACACATGCAGTGCACAGATCTTTGTACTCGATGACCTCTGAACTCAATATTCTGATGATATACATTAGAGGTGGTCATAACTTTGTAATTGTTTCTGTTTAACAGTAATGGCAGAAATTCTTTGTTCATTTGTTTATGGTGAGCCATGAAGTAATTTATTTCTTTTAAGAAATACATAACCTAATGCACACTAGTTTTTTTTTTAATTATTTAGGTTTTTTACTTTGAGGTGTATGTGAATATATCTATTAACATTATCTTCTCCTATATTGACTTAAGTTCACACAAATACTGTTTCAGTTTGGTACATAGGTAAAAGAACTATAGATAGCTAAAGTTTTAATTAAATATTAAATATAGTTTCAAAGTTAAAAGTTGTGACAAATTGAGAAAAATTACTATAGCCTTTATGGTAAAGAAGTTTTGAAAAATAAAGTCACACAAGGTAAATTTTATTACCAAAGGAGTCATTTTATCATAGACTATGCAATGTCAAGGAGTGCTGTTGTACTTCTTTGTGTTTGGACGCCAGCTTGCGATATCTTGGCAAAATCATGTTAATCTATTACTAATATTTTTAATGCAAAAATTATGGACAATGCTATTTTTAGCCATAATTATTGTATTATATTTCAGCATTTTCTTCCTTTACTTCTGCCACCATTTTCAATATGTAAAATTTACTTAATGAAAATATTTAGAGTTCAAAAGTTGAAGACATTTGGTGATTTATTGATGGCTTCTACATTCAGGCCTGTATTTCTCAGTGAGTATATCTGGTTCGTCTCCTGTATCAGGAAGCACAAGTGGGATTTGGGCAATGGAATGCACAGCTCTCCCACACCCCAGGAACTTTCCTAAAAAGTGTGGTGAATGTGAGCCAAGGGTTTCCACTGTTGTCATTGACATGACAATGGGATTACTGAGAGCAGAGAGAAAGGAAGGGGCTGTAAGAAGAGCTACCTGTGAGATGGCTACTCTCAAAAAGCTAACATTCTCATCTATTCCTCTGACAAATAATAATTTCTGCTAGTATTATATTTGGGGAAAGAATAATAGTTTGTGTATTTTAAGCCCCTTTATACTTGTTGGTGATCTTCCCTCCTACTTCCCTCAGTTTCCTTTTCCCTTCCTTCAGCTGTCCTTGCCTCCAGCTCCCTTCCCTTCTTCCCCTGTGCCCTCCCCTCCCCTCCCCTCCCCTGCCCTGCCCTTCCCTTTCCTTCCCTTCCCTTCCCTCCCCTCCCCTGCCCTGCCCTTCCCTTCCCTTCCCTTTCCTTCCCTTCCCTTCCCTTCCCTTCCCTTCCCTTCCCTTCCCTTCCCTTCCCTTCTTCCTTTTCCATCCCCTCCTGTCACATTTTTCCCTCACTCCCTTCTTGCTTCTCCTTCTATCATTTCAGATAGTGTTGTTTTTTGTTTTTGCCTTTTTTTAAATTGAAAATCCACACTATACTTTGTTTTTATTTTATCAGGTATTATTTCTGAAAAGGAGATTTTTATTTCTTAATAGCCCAGGCTGGCCTCGAACTCTTGATCCTCCTGCCTCCGCCTCCTTCAGCAAATCCTACCAGCGTGCGCCACCACTACCGGCTGAAAAGGAGATTTTTTTTATCCCAGGGTTAATTGATGATTTCACATAGTAAAAGGAACAATAAGTCAGAATATTTGACACAGGGCAATTATCTTGTATGTAGGTAATTGAGGACAAAATATAAAGCAAAGGTCCTTACAAAAGGAAGACAAGACCAAAGACTAAGGCACAGATGAGGGAAACAGAGATGAGTGACTTAGCACAGGAATGTTGGGCTTCAGTGGAAGCCAAAGGAGGTAAGATCTGTATTCTGAATAGAAGACATCAGCAGTAAGTGACCTCAGCAATGCTTTGGCTTTAGTCTATAAAATCTTTCAGAACTCAAACATCCCAAACTGTATCAAAGCAAATGTGTATCATGTTAAGCCACTAAGTTCATGATGACTCTTCACATCTGCACTAGAAAATGAATATATCTTAGAATTATATGTATGTATATGTTTATATACATACATACATATATACATACACATATATGTATGCTTTGTTATTAAATACTCCACTGTTTGAAATGGAGTTAAAGTAGACAGTTCTAAAATAGTTCTGGGCAGGGTTCTATAACTAAACCAAGTGGTAAAACATAAGAGTGCTTTTATTAAATTAATGACATTATCCTATGTAGATTATACTGCTTAAAGATATCAATTAAAGTATCTTGAATATTTTCAATGATCTACTAAGTTGAATTATCAGTTAACTGACTGAAGCATTGATTTAAAATGTTCACATAACTTCAGTTTAGAAATTAAAAATACAAAGTAATGTTTTGGCCAATAAAAAGCATGGTATTTGAAGACTGAATTCTAAAATGTCTGCTAGGAAAAATTTAAGACTATGGAAAATGCTTAACAAAATCAGAAGATACTATTGATATTCAATATGACTTTAGGAAGATATAATCTTAAGTAAAATTAAATTGTTTAAAAACATAAGTATTGTGTAAACACTTGATATTTCTGATGACCACATAGTTTTTATACTAGAAGAGCCTTTGCCCAATATACATTAAAGATATTTTATTGATAATGAGTCTCTGTATGAGTAGGCAATTTGTGGATTTTGTATGTTTTGTTTTGTTTTGGTTTAGATTGGTTTCCTATGTTTCAAAACAACACATATACTATTGAAGGAAGCATAGATGATATGGACATTTAGAAGCAGACACATTTTCTTGGAGTTGGTTGTAGACTGGGTCTACACATCAAAAAGAGGAGACACAAAAAGCAAATTACAAATATGAAGATGATTTCAACAAAAAACCAAAGAGTCATAATAAAATTTTAGGAACACAGCAGGATGGTGATGGCACAGGCCTTTAATCCCAGCACTTGG
>CABHPR010139121.1:10000-36069 GCA_902168415.1 Peromyscus melanophrys | reverse complement strand
GAGAGAGAGAGAGAGAGAGAGAGAGAGAGAGAGAGAGAGAGAGGGAGGGAGGGAGGGAGGGAGAGAGACATTTGTGTAGGTCAGAGGTCAGAGGACAACTTTTGGGAATCAGTTCTTTCCTTACACCATGTGCGTCCCAGGAATCCTACTCAGGTCTGGCACCTGTTGATACCTATCTCGAATTTATTGTCTATATAAAGAGTGGCAGGTAAATAGGTCATACAGTATATAGGCTCTGGATTCTGGCCTCCTTAAATTAGCACTATGGATTTAATAATTACACTGATTTTCCTTCTTTTTAACTCGAGTAATACTCCATTGTGTGGACAAACCACATTTTATTTATTCACTTATCAACTGAAAAGATTTGAACTGTACATGTCTCAGTCCTGAGTGATATACATTTTCACTTCTCCTGTATTCTGTGTCCAATGCTTGTAATATAATTCATGTTAGTTGGCTAGGGACTCTGACTATTCTGGGTCCTTTGTCACTTGTGGGAAATAAATGTTCAGCCACCCCTATTTATGTGCTTATTCTCATGGAGTTTCCTCCATCAGTGCCTAGGTCAGTACATAGGAATTGTTTTAAAAATGTAAACCCTGAACTCAATGTCTTTAGCAATTATGTTTTTTCTATAGATCTACTATTATTCTGTCTGTAAATAATGACAATTTTATATTCTTCTCCCGGTTTTAAACCTTCTGTTAGCACATGTTAGTGGATGTAAGTGTGTGTGTGTGTGTGTGTGTGTGTGTGTGTGTGTGTGTGTGTGTACATGTTTGTGTAGAGATTTTTATTGTCCTGTTTCTTTATCAAGCATGAGATAAGGCCTCTGGGAATTGCTGAATAGAAGTAGTGGTAGCTGCTGGACTTGTGTGATTCTTATCTCAAGGAAAATATGAAAAAATAACTTTGAGTAATATGTTTGTACTGTAACATTCCTTTTGACTCATAGTATACTCATTATTTTTTATAAAAAAACCATGAACATGAGTTTAAATTTGTCAAATAACTTCTTCAGCTTTTTTTTGTGGCAGTCATGTGATCATCAGATTATCCTTTTTCTTTATTGTAGAGAGTGATTTTTAAACCCTATAGCAACTCTAGCCATTCCTGAAGCAAACTTGTTTGGTTTGCTTTTGTTTCACTCACTCTTTACATATGTATTCACATATATATGTTTGCTTAGGATTTTTGCCTATATTCATGAACAGACTGGTTCTTCTGTTCTTAGGACATGCACAGTCTAATTTCCAGGCTATTGCCTGAAACAGGTACATGGTTTGCAAAAGTAAAATGAGGAGAATGCTTGCGTAAACATGTGCAGGAATCTATGAAATAGTACACTTTGATTATGACATCCCCCCTTTTTCGTATAGTCAGCATTGACCTGAATCCAGGAAAATTACTGTTTGAATGAAGTGTTTTCCCAGTCAAAACAGCTGGCTTTCTAAGTTGCTTAGAGACCGTTTGTGCTATATTCTGCCTGTCACTTTGTGCTTATCAAAGGGCAGGATCAGACACCGACATTGTTTGGCATAGCTTTCCTTGTGAGTGTTCAATATTCAAGGAAGCTCTCCCTGATGCAACTCAGAGTGTATGATCTTCCAAGCTGCTAAAAGATGCCATCCCCTGCGCATTTGCTGTGAGTACATCCACGTCAGTTAAAATCTAAAAGCAGTTATTTTGTTAATGTTCAGATTAGATCTTTAATTAAGCTCTCATCCCCTCCAGCACAGACAACAATGTCAAACATGTAAGCCCCAAGAGGAACCAGAGTCACTGCATGCACTCGTCTCCTTTGGAAGAGGACTTAAAAATAAAACTCCCAAGAGAAATTCCTAGGGCATGTTGAATATCTAATTGTAAACTTAGCAGCTTCATTTAATTTGATTTCAAACTCTATGACAGGAGTTAAAGCAATAAAAATGTTTGTTTGGGTAATTTGGATTCAGAGTTTATCTTTTATCAATTAAATTTTATTTTAGACATTTAAGGTCATACATATGAAATTCTCTGGTTTTTTTTTTTTACAGAGCCTAATGGTAAATAGAGGAAAATGTGATTTTCTTTACCTGAGTTACAGTTGAGTAAGGCCAAGGGGGCAAAGACCTATGAGTACACCAGAACCAACAACTCACTATGTGACTTTGCATTTGTTTCTGCTTCTTTTTCCAGGATCATTTATTTATTTTGGGCCACAGCAGTCTACTGGGGTGGCCAGGCTTGGAAGTCCTATCCTTACCAAATCACTTACCACCTCTCCTCCGTGCCAGGTAACCAGCTCTTCTGAGGCTCCGTTCTGGGGTTACAGCGACTGAGCTCAGAGTAAATTGATAGCAAATGATTGCCATGTTTTCTTTTTCATGATGCTTAAGAGGTTTACAGGAGCTGCTTCAGCATGAAATGCTGCATCCTTCTGAAAGGCTTTGCCAGACATCGCCTCCATTATTCTCTTAGAGGGTCTGCTGTAGCCTTCAGTGCTTTACATTCTTCTCACATGGGCCTTTCAATAATCTAAAGTAGATGTACTTTGCCTAATTTACTACCTGTTTTGCTCAAGAGTGCAAAATGAGTAGAATAAAATCAGTTAAGTAAGTGCCTGTTGAGAGAAAGCTAAAATTGTGAGAAAGGCTGAATATATGGAGAAAAAATTACATTTGTTGAAATTTTATTTTCAGTGAGTCACTGAGTTTGATAACGTTGCCAAACACAGACAACAAGCAGTAAAAATTTTCATTCCATTTCAGTACAACAGAGAAGAAAGCATGCCTCAGCAGGGGTTTAAATCTCCGGTTTGCCACTTGCAATTGTGGTACATGTTGTTTGACCATAACTTTGGAGATAGCGTCTCTACTGAGATGACAAGCATTAGTGTACTTCCTTCACATGACCATAAGGATGAAATTTACTTAAATAACGTCCTATATTTGGCACTTAGTAGGTGTGATGGTTAATCTTCGTAGTCAGCTTGATAGGATTAAGAACCAGCATGGAAATGCAGTTTTGGATACGTCTATGATAGTGTTTCCAGAAAGGCTTAACAGAGATGGGAAGACCTACTTCAAATGTGGAAGGCCCCATCCCATAAGCTTGGGTTCTGAAAGAACACAAAAGTGAAAGCAAACCGGGCAGCATCTTTCTCTGTTTCCTCACTATACAAGCGTTATACTCAGACACCACACACTCCTCCGACATGCAGCAGAGTCATATTCCCTGCAAGGAAGGCAAGGCCATTACATGGAGTCAGGAAATCAAACCCTAAGTTAAAAAGGAGTATCCAGGATCTGGAGCATGCCAGCATCATCTTTAAGGAAAGCTGCCCACAAGGAGTGGATCTGGCCCTAAAGAGAGGCTGTGTACACTGTGTGATATCCCTATGATGATGGATAATACTGAAACCATGAAACAAAATAAACCCTTTCTCAACTTAAGTTGCATTTATCATGTACTTGGGCATGGCAAGGAGAAAGGTAATTACCACAATAGGTATTTACTCAGCAGTCCTGTGGCTTTCTCTAACACCTAACTCTTATATCCCAAAGTGTCTGCTCACCTTGTTTATTTTGCCATCCTTTGCAGAGGTTGAGCATGCAAATCTCAAGATTTCAGTTCATTCTTTAAGTCTGTACAGATCAGAAAGTAATGATTAGATCAATGCTGAATCATGCAGTAAATTCAGGCCTCTAAATACAGGAGTGTAGCCATTTACTCAGACTCCTTGAGGATGAATTGCTTATCATCCAGAGGTATAAATCTAATTATGTTTTCAGTTTACGATAGGTCTGAGTGTAGTGTCTGGAGCTCTTAACAGCTTGTCAGTTTCCTTTTGTTTGGTTTTTTAACTTTGCTCCCCCCCCCACATCTTTGTGGGAATGAAAATGAAAGTCACTGCTTATCTCTCCTCCGTTTCTACCTCACCCAAATGCCCTCAACATATTTCTACCTTTCCTTTATTTTAATTAAACCCTATGTGATAGAATGATATAGATTTTTTTTAGAAACCTCAGGAGCAATTCTGCACACTTTAAAAAGTACTTTACAAGCTAGCCTGGCTTTAATTCAAGGGCATACACTAAGTTATAGACACAAAAGTCATCAAGGGAATGAGATGTATTCATTCACTTGGCCTTCATTCCATGTATTTGGAAACAAGTATTAAGAATGCAAGACATTCTTAGGACTCACTGAGTGTCACTGAAAAACAGGTGTGTGTGTGTGTGTGTGTGTGTGTGTGTGTGTGTGTGTGTGTGTGTTTTCTTTTTGAAGATGTCCTGTATTTTTCATCACTATATGCTTGTTGAAGACCATTAATTATTGTTAGCCATTGGGATGTCAGGTTTTCATCAATTCCTGTTGAGGAAACTTTTCTGTGTTTTTGGCAAAATGTGTAGCTTTGCTGTGGGTGTTCTGCAGATAGATCTCAGTGCGAACATCATTCCTGGTGTTTAATGTTAACCTCAGAACTAATGCTTTATTCTCCAGTGGCTTCAGCTACTGAGTTAATGGTTCCCCATTTTAAGTGGAAAATTAAAGTGCTTCAAAGACCCACTACAGACTTGCAGAAGTATTTGGTTTTCTTTTTTGTATGCATCTGCTTCAACTTTAGCCATCTTTGTGCTGGAGAGGAGTTTGGGCCACTTGATAGCACATTCTAGCTTAGAAACTAGTAGTAGACTGCATGGGAGGCCATTTGTGGCCAGAGATACAAATATTTAACACTCTCACTCAAAGGATTTTTCTCCGTATATAAAATTTCCTTATTTATAAGCATAGGGTAATATATGATACTTTCATAAAAGTTACAGAGTAAGCAACCAAATCAAATTCTTATCTTCTTAGGTAATTGGAGAATCTGGCTGATTCTCTGATTCAGAACATATTGATAATAGTTCTGTTTATGGAACAAATGTTCTTCATTATAAAATAATGCAGGAAAGCAATAAAATCACCCAAGTTGGGCACTTTGATATGATTAAAGCCTCCATCTTATGAAATTATGTGATTATTTTCTCCCTACACTGTCATATCAGGCTGATACCATTAAGGCTAGCTTTTGAAAAGACTTTGAAGAAACATGAGCTTTCTTCTGAGTCACCTTTTCTAATAGCACATTTTAGGGTCATTTTGTATGAATTACCTTGTACTTTATATATAGTCAACACATGGCTCCAACATGTGCATTGTTCCTGCAGCTTGTCATTGTTCACAACGTGGACTTTAATTTCGAAGCTTCAAAAGTCACTTCAGCCACTGGTGGAAACTTGGCCCATTTCCTCCAAACAGGAGATGGGACAAACAGAACACATGCAGACCAGAAGCCATCATTTCTCATTGATGTTGAAGTGTAGTTACTGGTTATAATTAGCTGGGAAATATGAAATATGAAGGAGATTAATGTGAGCATTAATATTTTCTGAGTTCACATTTATTGCTGCACAAAAACCATAGTGTTTTACTTTTAGGATTTTGCCATTAAATGCAGAAAGCTCCATAATATGAACCTTGAGCTTTCAGTGTTTTTAATTACTTCCGCAACTATTATGCAATTATTTTAATGTGGCTTTGTTTGAACATAATTTACCATGTTCTTTTTCAAAAAAATACACATGAGAAAATCAGGACAAAGGTGAATATGAAGGAGGGTTGTCTTTTACATGAAAGTTTTGAAGGAGCAGACTCTCTATATTTGAACCTAAATTTCTCAGCCAACACAAGGGGAGACATATGTGCTTTAGAATCAAAGATGTCAAGAGGGGAAAAAAAAAAAAAACAAAAACAAAACCTTCAAAGTGGCTCTTCTCCCCCTAGAACTCATGGCTAAAATGATGCAAGCGTTCTCTCTTCAGCTAGGAATAATGGCAGAAGTATGGCCGAGTTGCTGAACTGACTCTCACCTTGGGGTGGACAAGGAAGCAGAGAGGTAAAGAACCCACCACCAGTGATGTAATTTCTCTGGCTAGGCTCCATCTCCTAGAGTTTGCTCCTACATAGCACAAATTGGTACTAGCTGAGAATCAAATTTCCCAAACATAAAGGGAGAATATTCTCCATGTCTAAACTATAACTGATATAGTGATTCAATGTACATGAAAGTGAGTATGATATAGTAATAGTTACAAAATTCGTCCTCACTGACAATTTGGAAATTTCCCCCAAATAAGGTGATGAACACAGATCAAGGAACAGTTAATGAAAAAGTGATTCTGGGGTATGTCAGTAATGGTGCTCTCACATGTTTCCCCAGAGCTGCAATGCTTAGATATTTTCTGATGGGTTCTGGGTGAGGCCAGTCTGTGGAGAAAAGGTTGAGCAAGTACATGGTCATATCACTTAAAGATTTCAGTGACTAAAAGAGATTCTGATCTACTGGTGATGCTAAATTTCCACTTAAGCCTGTTCAGAGATTGAATACTAGGAATTAATACAATTACACTAAGACTCATACAATTACCATGGGATAGGGAGGGGGTGTGCACATGTGTAAGTATGGAGTAATCCTCTCCAGAGACTTATTCCTAGTTGCATTGTTAGGAACTACAAATGTCTTCACTTTTTTTTCCTGTTTTTGTATTTTTGTATGTTAATTGTTATCCTTGTCATTACAGATATTCTTATTCTAAATGTTAAAATATGTAGCAAGTGTGGCAAAACAGAAATAAGTAAGATTTATATATATACACATATATACATATATACATATATACATATACATATATATATATGGAGAGAGAGAGAGAGAGAGAGAGAGAGAGAGAGAGAGAGAGAGAGAGTCTGATGCAAAACAAGAAAAGCAGAGGTAGCTGAGGGCAGGGGATACGCCTGAGAAAGGACAAGATGACCATCCTGAGGAGTTCTGAGATAAGGAGGTATGTTAGTTACTTTTCTGTTGCTATGATAACATGGCACACCAAAGCAACTTACAGAAGAAAGACTTTATTTGGACTTCTGGTTCCGGAGGAATAAGAGCCCATCATGGAGGAGAGGCAGGGCAGCAAGCAAAGCTCAGGGAAGCTGCATCAGGAAGCTCCCATCTTTAACCACATGCATGAAGCAGAGAGCAAACAGGAAGTGGTGTGAGGCTTTCAACTCTCACACCCCGCCCCCAACACACTTCCTCCTACAAGGCCACACTCCTACACCTCCCCAAACAGCACCACTAACTGGCCACCAAATGTTCAAATGCCGGAGCTCATGGGGATATTTTCTTTTTTTTTTTTTCTTTTTGTTAAGAGATTTTCTATTCCTTTTACATATCAACCAAGCATTCCCCTGTCCTCCCTCTTCCCACCCCCCCAGCTTCCCCCTACTAACCCACCCCCCATTCCCACTTCCTCCAAGGCAAGGTCTCCCCTGGGGATTCAGCTCAGCCTGGTACATTCAGTTGAGGCAGGTCCAGTCCCCTCCTCCCTGAACCAAGGCTGAGCAAAGTGTCTCAGCATAGGCCCTAGGTTCCAAAAAGGCAACTCATGCACCAAGGACAAGTCTCAGTCTCACTGCCTGGGGGCCCCCTAAACAGTTCAAGCTAAATAACTGTCTCACTTATCCAGAGGGCCTAGTCCAGTTCCATGGGGGTTCCTCAGCTATTGGATCACAGTTCAGAGAAAGACATTGGGGTAAAGGCTGTAAGAGATAGAAGGAAAGAAATCGAGAATTTGAGCCAAGTTTTTGAATGAAGATAGATTAAAACTCAATGAAAAGGAAAGCATAGATATGGAGGAAATGGCTTTCAATTCTAAGTAACATGCTAGTGTGTTGTTTATTGACTTAAGTAGCAGAGTCACTAGATCTAGCTTACTGGCTTACTGGTGTCAGTCACCTGAGAAGGAGCCTTCCACTTGTACTAAATTGCATATGTGTGTGTATGTGTGTGTGTGCTTGTATATGTTTGTTTGTCTATAAACTTTTATGCATTAAGAAAAACATGTATGAGTAATTTGCCTGCGTGAATATCGCTGTACCACATGCCTGCCTGATTCCCATGGAGGCCAAAAGAAGGCATCAGATTCCCTGGAACTGGAATTACAGATGTTTGTAGGCTGCTATGTGTGTGCTGGTAATCAAACCCAGGTTCTCTGGAAGAGCAGTGTTCTTACTACTGAGCCATCTTTCCATCCCCCTCCCCCTGTTTGGAAACATTGTCTCATGTAGACCAGCCTGACTTTGACCTCACTCTATAGTTGAGGATAACCTTGAACTCTTGATCTTCCTGCGCCCTGAGTGCTAGGATATTAGGTATTTTCTATAGTACCTAGTTTTTCAGATCCATATTAAAATAAATACCACAATGTAATTAGAGAATAAAATAAGTTGAATTTAAATTTCTACTCTAATTTTCAGTTAATTGTTCCATAGGAACAATTTTTTAAAGGCTCTCTATGTAGTGTGAGCTGGCCTCAAAATTGCTTTTTCTACATCTCAGTATCCCAAGTGCTTTTAATACAAGTATCCACCAATCATCTGCTCTTTGGGAGCTTTTATTATCAAATGGAGGTTTCTTGATTACAATAACTCAGTCTTCAATGGTTATATTCAATAAAAATTATACCTTAGTGAAAACCAAATGTAAAAAAATCATATATATATATTAATATTGTATTCTACTGCCTATAATGGTATAATTTTAAGCACTCTGAAGCTCTGTTTAAAGCAATATGCTACAATGATGGGAAATTTCCTGTGGTGGGCTCAGTACTGTGATCAGTAGGCCTTTGTGGCTCTTGAGCACTTAGGATGCTGAATGTCACTGAGACACTGAAGTTTTCTCTTGCTGTGTTTTAATTTATGTTTAAACATCTACACCATGTTATACCTTTGTTATTACACCAGAGTTCCTAATCTTCCTCTACTCCCACTGAATATTCTAGATTCCTAAGGACATCCAAGATATTATGCATTATCTGATATAAATTGTTTTCTTCCCTCCTCTTTCCTTATTCCCTCCTCCTTTTTCTTGCCTCCCCTTTCTATCTAAATGTTTATAGAAACTAAACCCCTATTCAGTCCATGTATTCCTTTTTTTTCCTTCAGTGTGTTAGTGGAATACCTGCTATACACAAATTGCTGTAATGGGTCTGTAAGGAATTTAAAAGATGCCTCATGAATTTGAGTTTAAAGCATAATGGTTTAACACTGAGTGTATACCAGACCCTTGAAGAGTATCCATTTGAAATCCCAGTTGTATTAAGTTTTGTTCAATGACTTCTCCCTTAACTTTGGAAGGTTGGTTGGTTTGTACTAAGCTGAAAGATTTAAGTCTCTACAATGCAAATTCTCTTAAATATAACTTGTAAGCTCCTCTGCTGCTGAATATGGATCTCCTCGGCACTTATGTTTAGTAACTATTAAAATGACTTCACACTAGTGAAGAGCTGAGTGACAGTTTGACAGCTCAAAATACTGATGGGGTGTGAGCGTCCCCTGCACAACCAGGTTTAAAGCTCTCTTTTGCATATTCACAAGCTGGGAACATGGTGAGACTTACAGCAGGGATCTAAAATTTAATTGCCTTTGAGGAACAAGGCCTCACTTTCCATGACATTTAATGAAATGCTTCCCTTTGGCTTTACATGTCTAATTTACCTGTCAAGATCTGAATGTAGGTAAGCAAGGTAACAAAATCTAAGATGAAATGGACAATCAGAAAGGATGTTTTGATCAGGTCATGGCAATCATATCTGCACAGGAAAATAATGACAAATTGAGACACAGAGTGGTTAGTATTTTGAACTGAAGAACAAAAGAAAAAAAACCACATCTTTTTCTTACCAGCTAAAAAACTCCCTCTTTGAATGTTTCATTTTTCTTACAATGTCTCTACAGTTTTGGTGCTCTCTATATGATAATGGGTAGGATGAAAAATCACTATGTATCTGAACCTCATTTTGTGGAAGTTTTGAAAAAATATTATGCAGAATGAATCATCCCCAGACTGAAAGGATTAATCTTTTCCTTACACAGTACCAGGTCCTGAGAAAGTGCCTGCTAAGTGTTGGTGGAACAAATTAGAGCTCCTGATGCTAAGAGCAAACTGAGAACTCTCTTTATTCTCTTCAGTGTACAGTTAAACCACCATCGCCTTAGATGACGTCATCCCTAATGATGACGAAGGAGTAAAATGATTAAAATTTTCTAACCTCCTAAAGAGTATTTTATGTGCCTTAAATTATTGATGAATAATATCCCATCAGCATTCAAGTTCATCAATAATATCATAGTGGAAAAATTAATGAACTTATTCGTTATAATTTTTGCTGTGTTGAAAAAAAATTAATTTTCAGAGAATACTTTTACTGGTTTGGGGTTTGAATAGAAATAGCATACATAATTATTCCCAATGTTGTAATGTTGAATCATGATTTGCACAACCCTGACTTACAAGAATCCATGGGGTAGGAACCAAGGCAATGTCTCTGGGAGTAGAATGGGAGGACCCATGGTGATGCTGGCGACGACTTATCCTCAAACTTATTTTTATCCGATTAATTGATACAATTTTGACAAATGTTAAAAATAACTACTTACACAGGTGCCAAATCTTTTTCAAAGGGGAGAAATAAAAAAAGGTTCAATCAAAGTAATTAGTATTTTGTGGAATTGTACATTTTAAGGACAGAGCAAAACAAAGTCATGTTTATTATTAAAATATTCTGCCATATTTTAATTTTATTTTTATAAGAAATTATTCTGTGTACTTAGGGGGGTATGCATGTGGATGTATGAAGATCAGAGGACAACTTACATGAGTTGGTCATGGGGACTAAACATGGTATTGGCAGCAGCAAGAGCCTCTGCCCTCTAAGTCATCCCGCTGGCCTGTTATTTTCTTTTTCCCCTTTATTGAAAGTATTTTTTCTCATATGATATATCCTGATTATGATTTGTCCTCTCTCTACTCTTCACAGTTCCTCCCCATTCCTCTCCCCTCCTATCCAGATCCACCCTCTTTTCTTTCTCTCATAAAAAAATCTAAGGGATTATAATATAATATAACATAACATAACATAATATGATAAAGCAAAACCTAACACATTGAAATAGGACAAAACAGAGGAAAAAAGGCACAACAAACAGATATGTGGTCAGAGACCCACTCATCCACACATTCTAGAATCCTATAAAAACATTAAACTGGGAAACCATAATATATTCCCAAAGGACATATAGGGTAAAATGAGAGATAAATCCATAAATAAAATATGGCAAGGTAAAAATAAAGAATAAGACTAAAATTAAAACAAAAAGAAGTCCTGTTACAACAGTATGAGACAAGGAACCTCCAAAGAGGTTCAGTTTGTTTTCTCTTGGCCATCTACTGCTGAGCATGTGGCCTATCCTTAAGAGTACTTTCCCTAGTGAGACTCCCTTAGGGAAAACTAAACTTTCTTTTACAGGTGGTGGCTATCAGTTAGAGATAGCTTCTGGGTTAGGGCTGAAGGCATGTGTCCATTTCTTTTAGCTCTCGGACCCCATCTGGTGCAGACCTGTGCAGGCCCTGTGAAGGCTGCTTCAGTCTCTATGAGTTCATATGCACTTTGATCATGTTGATTTAGAAGGCCATGTTTTCTCTATCTCCTGTGGTTCTTTTTTTTTTTCCTCACCCAGGTTCCTCTGAGCCCCAAGGGGAGGGATTTGACAGCGACATCCCCCCCCAAAAAAGTTATCCTGATATCTACACATATGCTTACATGTGCAAACACAAAAATATAAAGATATATATACATACATAAACATACACATGTACATCACACACATAGCATACATGAACAAACAAGCAAATAAACACCTACACTCACATATATACATGTGCACAAATACACATACAACAGAAAACATACACACACATATATTCACACACTCAAAACCCACACTATTTTTTAAGATTTAAAATAAAATTCTTCTTTGTAAAAAAAAAGACTGAGTGTGAGGGACATCCCATTTAAGACTGAGTGTGAGGGCAATCTAGTTACATCTATTATCCAATTGATGGCCTGCTATCTTAAATGATTGACAAACTGCACTAGCTAGGTAAATGAATATGTATATAATTCTGAACTTTTCTCTGCAGGTTCTGTTTTGGTATCAATTATCTGAGCATTCCCGTCTCTCTGTTTTCACAAGAACATCATTAGATGGCAGTTTGCTAAAGCAGAGTGAAGTGACCGGGCTCCCTGGATCTCAGTGGAGCCAAGCAAAAGTCGATCTTCATGCAAAAGCTGGAGAGTCTACTTTTCCTTTCCAGGTAAGCATATAAGCAATTAATGCAGCTCATCAGAAGGTATATATTTCATACTAATCATTTCAGACAACAAGATAACATAGCCAATGAATATTTACAGTATTAATAAGGTATTAATGTTCAGAGACAAGTAGACAGCTACCTTGGCCTAAATGCTCAGAATTATATATGGAAGTGTAGCAACTATCAGAAATAAAACTTACGTCAGATGGCTGAGAGAAGAGAAATTTGGAAAGAATTTCAGAGATGCAAAGTGGGGAAGAGTGTCATGAAACAGTGCCACTTAGTTATGACACAGTAGTTGCCACCGTGGACACAGCAGCACACACCGTGGGCACATGGATACCTGCACAAGGCTGGGACCACCAGCATCCATCATGCATAGAAGGGGTGCCCATGATGGCCCAGTTTTTCTTGGGGAGCTAATGAATCAGGTTGCTGGAAGGGAAGAGATTTCATTTCCTCTAAATGAGGTACCGAGGTGATAAGATGGGGTTCATAGGGAAAGGAAGAGGGATAACACAGGGTGAGGAGGATGTATAGAATCACAGTTCATTGGATATGTGTATGAAAATGTCAAAAGTGAAGAAAAAGAATGTTTTCCCAACTGAGTACGGCATATCTGGGGTAGACAAAAGTGATTTGGATTGTGCCTACATTTTCATCCTACTGCACAAGGACGTTTGTTAACCTTTAATATAGTTGTCTTGCTCAATAATAAAAGCAGGTGACTATAGCTCACTCACTAGGTGGATAAAGCTGTTCGCACCATCCCGGACTGTGACTTTCTTCTAGACGATGCAATTATAGAAACTAGATCAAATTATGTGGTGTTGAAAATACATTACCCCAGAGTCAGGGGCCATGAGATTCCATTCATTCGTCTCAGTGATTGCTAATATTGTCCCATATCTTTTTGTTTCCTAATCTGAGAGAATATAGTGATCATAAACAAAGGACTTTGAGGGAGGCTGAGTACTAAAGAGATCATGGTGAAAATGGTGGCTGTGTTTGTGGGTTCTGGAACTTTGGTTTCAAGCCCAAATATATGATTATAGGGAAGTTGCTTAAGCCTTCTATGCTTCTGTTTCTCCTATTGGTATGGTACAGGAGATTGACTGTTGGGACTGGAGTTGATAACACACATTCATCCAATGTTTGCTTCAGAATCAGATGAGATACATGCAGACATCAAACAGAAAGCAAAATATTTTGGAGCAGATGCTATTAGAACCTACAGTAATATGTTTAGTATAGGACATGCACTCAGACTACGTAGTACCCAGATAGCAACTGACTGCTGTAGAAATACTGGGCTCTCACTGTAGGAAAAGCCTTTTGTCCTTGGTAATAAATAGTGACAGTATGCGTGTATCTTAGTTTCATTTCCTGTTGCTGTGATAAAATACTCTGACAAAAGCAACTTAAGGGAGAAATAAATTATTTTGATTCACTGCTCCAGATTACACTCAACTGGCAGGGAAGTCACAATAGCAGGAGCCTGAAGGAGCTGGTCACATGGTTTCTGCAATCAAAAAGGAGAGAGAGATAAATGCAAGCTACTGATTAGATTGCTTTCTCCATTTTATACTGCTCAGAATCCCTGCCCAGGTAATGGTTTTACCCACTTGGACATAGGTATTCCAAGATTAATCAACTTAATCAAGATAATCCCCACACAGACATGCCCAGGGGCCTTTCTCCCAAGTTATTCTAGATCCTGTCAACTTGAAGGTTAACACTGGCCACGTGCCTCCTGGAAACCAGCAGCCTCCCCTGAAAAAGGAAGCTGGAATGGAAAAGGGGGATAAGTTGAGCCTGCTCAGTGCCCTCTTCTACCATCCCCCATTAGTTAACCATTGTTCCCTTCATCAGAAAGAGTGGCAGCAGGTGGCAGGATTGTTACTACATGTCACTTCCTTCCAGTAAACATAGAAATATGTAACAAACATTAATTTTATGACTATTCACTTTATAGAAGCATTATATGGATTAGATATTTATAGATTCATGTAAAATACAGAAAATCTAGCATGAAGTAACTAACACACAAGGAAGCTATTATTGTTCCTGTGGTGGTTATTATTTCCATATTGATCAGGAATAGTGGATATACAATCAGTACTAAGATTCCTTCATATTTTGAAAGGAGTCCTTTTGATCAAAACTTTGGATTCAATAATTAGAGACTTCCCTCGTTAGAGAAATCTCCTGATTCGATGGCAACATTAGTGGATAAAACAGTGCTGATGGCCTCTGCTGGAAGAAATGTTTGACACAAAGACCACCCATGGATTCATCTCAGTGTTAGTCTCCATTGCCTAGGGTAGGACAAGAAAATGGGGTTAATTTTTTCTTCATCTCTCGTGTTTGTATTCTACATTTGACCGCTTCAATATATTCATTTTTATTTAGACAGAAGCTCATCGAAATAATCTATCAAAGTTTGTTATTGACTGACATTGAGAAGAAAAGAGAATAACTGTTGAGGGGTCTAGCTGTCTGAGAAATATTATGAGCTGAAATGTCTGCCCTCCACTGCTACTGGAGAATTTCAACAAAGTGGAGACTTTATTCTCTCTGATATTACTTGTTTGGGGTTTGAGTTTTAGATTTGCTTTTCTATGCAAATTGAGACTACCACTCCCTATCTGAGACCATACCAACTAGGTTGTAGATTGGTTGGCCGTTTTGTGTTGTTTTGTGACGTGGTGACCTCAGATGGTGATAGTTTCTAACATGACTCTGAGTACTGATCCCATGTTCTCTGTCCCATGCCTGTGAGACTTGGCACCATGTTTTGGCTTTTCTTTCCAACAATCCTTGACATTGGTCTTTTGCTGAGCCTTATTCGTGTTTAATACACCCAAGAACAGGATAGAATTCTCCTCTGCCTTTCTTTAATCCTTTTATATACTCACTGTAGCACACATTTGTTTTGGAAAATACAGACAAGTGAAAAGAATCAAAGGGAGGAATCCCTTAATCTTTACCACTGAATTTTATCATCATAAGTCTATAATCTCAAATCAGAAATTTCTGAAATTAACCTGGAAAGCAGTATCCTTTGGAATATTGAGAGTTAAAAAAAAAATACCTGATGTGAATCAATGTGAGGTCTTCAGACAGTTTATTTAACTCTGGATTTGTTTTTACTCTGTTTTGCACATTTCCTATAGTACAAACAGTAAGAAATGGTACTCAGGTTACACTAACACTCTTAATCTAAAACTATTCAGATCCTGAACCCATCTGTCCCCAATAGACTTTGGATAAGAATTGTGGACTTACAATAACTTTGATATATAGGTCAGTTCAGATTTGTATATTTGTACATATGCATATAATATATAAAATATGTATACTTATATGCTATAAACAATTTACTACAACAATAGGATGTACATTTATAAGGTGTTTATAGCAAGCAATAAATAGAGAAATAAATATACATGCAATCATACCTTGAAATAATATCAGCAGTTTGTTTGCTTATATATTAACATTAATTATTCAAAAAGATACAACCTCAGTCTGGTTTGTACCTTTTGTCACCTATACCAGAAAATGCTGATATTATCTTGGTTTTAATCTGATTTCTCTAACTATGCATTTTAAATTCTGAAATTATATATGAAGCTTCTAGCTACATACAAGCTCATGTATCAACAACAAAGATGATATTGTACCCATAGATATTCTATCTGGTACTCAAATCTGAAGATATTTAAAGTGAGTATTTTAGAAACACTCTAAGGTTTGGACACTTAAGTTTAGTGGGCTGCATCATTTAAGGATGACCTTGGTCTTAGTTTGATCATTGGCTCCATATGGTTAAGCTCTGAACTTATTTGTTTAGGGTAATCCAATCCAGTCTAAACACAGGAAAGAAGAAAGGCCCGGGATTATGAGATCTATGTATTTCATTTGAAGCATGAAATTTGGATGCAGTGTGGAGCTTTGATGTGAACTGGAGACCATAACAGGGAACAAATTGCTTTGAGTTTCCTAGGAAATAATCACCCTTACTTGCTAGGACTTTCATTCTCCTGCTGGGAAAGGATTAGACTTTTTGTTGATTCTGTAAGAAAATTAATTTAACAGCCTTTTAGAAATCTCTCCATCACCTGGGTAGAAGAATTGGAAGAATTTTAGTCAAATAGTTCATTATATTCTTTCCAATCTGTTTAAACTTGGTCTGTTCCTGTTCAGCTGTTATGCTGAGCTTTTCACAAAAAAAAATATTTTTGCAGTTTGGAATTTCATTCTTTTGTAACTGTACTTCTAAATTCTAATATGTAAAGATTTTTTTTTTTTGGTCTGAGTACTGTCCCTTGATTTCCTGTGCATGTTCCAATTTAAACATAGTTGTATCATATTTTAGGTTTTATCAGAAAATGATGTTTATATTTTCCACAATGATTGATTTGATGTTTGTTCTCTATCAGTTATTATTATTAATCAATAACAATTTCATAGACTTAGTTGAAGAGTCAGGGAAGGGTAAGGTTTGTAACACAGAAATAAATATCATCTGCATAAAGTTGCTATGTCCTCAGTCTTCTCTGTTTGACCTCAGGAAATCTTTAGTTGATCAGTAGTTTTGATGTGAATCATATGCTAAGGAACAGATCTCTTTATTCCACTAAATGATGTAATACTGTATAATTACAACTAACAATATCTTAAGCTAGACATTCTTCACAGTGACTCTGTGATGTTTAACTAGTTACTTTTCTAAATATTTTTTCTTTTACTTTAAAATGAGTACAAAAACTATGGCATGTTCACAAGATTAAAGTTGTGGACTGTATATTGTAAATTCTACAGAAGAAATGGCTGTTCCTCTTATTATTGATATAGTCATTATTTTCAAAAGCTACCACATTCTAATTTCTTTCTAATTCTAACAGATTCTATTTTCTGTTTGTTCAGTAATTAATTTTCTTTAGGTTGTTTTATATAACAAGGTAAGAAGATGTTATGTTTTGTTTTTTTCTGGGAAAGCTTCTAGTTTTGCTGATGTATTAAGTAATCACTTGAATGTCAACAACATTATGAGCTATAATTTCTGAAAGCAAGAAATTTTGTGGTTTTCAAAATAATTTTAATTGGATTAAACAAAACTAACAAGGTCTTAAAAATAATTTTCAAAGGGAAATGCAGCTCTATTTAATTAGAAAATCGAGTTTTCCTGTTACTGGAGGATCTTATCAAAGGAATATTTTAGTTTCCCTTTTCCATTGTTGAAACATTTCTTCTAAATAAACTGTTCCACATTTGTTAATCCTTGATCCTGTAGTTCCAAAAGGCAACAACTTTTAGTCACAACACAAAAGACCTGTTTGATAAAAACAGTGATTAAAAATAATGGTTTGGTGAGATGGCACATCTCAGTGGAAAAGGCACACCCTGGCAAGCCTGAGGACTTGAGTTTAATTCTCACAGATTGGAAGTTGAAAATTGACTCACACACATTATTCTTTCACTTCCACGGATGTGTCATGACAAACATATACCTGCACACACAGACACACACATGTGTGCACTCACATGTACATAAACACTAAATGCCAAAATTTTTTATAAAAATAGAAATAGACATGAGCTGATAATTATTTACAGTTATGTATTTTAAGATTGAAGAACCATTTTTTAAAAGATTTTTAATTAATAGTATCATTGTAATCTTTCAATATGTGGTCATGAATTTAATTACATAGAAGTAAAACCAGTGGAGTTGGAGATGACCGAATATTAGTTTTCTTTGACTTTTGAGTTATGTTTAAAAGTACAATTTAATAGTATTAGTGAATCACCTGGTATTTCTGTTTAGCCAAAATGAAATATGCAAATCTTCATGGTCTATATCATTTTTCTACTTCATCTCTAGTCAGGACCCATCAGTTACATATATAGAATAAAAACACATTTCTCTTCAAGAACAGAGTGGTTTCTCCAACATTCTTCCTTTTCTCTTTGATAAATGTCTCTTTTCTGGATCTGAGGAATTACACATTTTATTTTCATTGACATTATCAGTGCATACTATCAACACATACATATTATCAATGATATATAACAATGAAATATAAAAGGGGAATTTTAAAGTTTAAAGTTACCACAAATAAATTGTAATTAGTTAATCGTTTTAACACCTTCTAAATTATAATGCTTGTATATATTATGCCAAAACTCTTTTCTAAAATCTGTGCTATTATTTTCATCTGTGCTATAATTTTCTGCCTCTTGTGTGCAAATCAAATTTCTTAGCCAAGATGTCAAAGAAGCCAACTGTAATCAGAATTTTACAAATCATTAAAATTTTATATATCACATGGTAAAATATTGAAAATAAAACATCAGTGTTTCTCCACTGCTGTAATCTACCATCACAGCCTATCTTCAAGCATACTGCCTTATTTTAATGTCTACTTCATTCTATTTATTGATTGCTTATATATGGATTTGTTGATCAAATATACCTAGAAATCTAAACTATTACATAATTCCAGCCTATTGATTTTTCTGTAACTTTTTAAAATCAGAAACACATGCTTAGGGGCTTCCCATATTAGCTCAAAGAGACAGAATATATGTTAGAAGGGAAATTATTCCGTAGGGGATATGCATTGACTATCAAAAGCAATATTAAATCTGTGAGTGTTAGACATAAGTGGGGAGAAATGGATTTAACTCATATGCTATTTCCTGAATGAGAATAGCCACCATACGCACATATGTTTGGACACTTGGTCGCTAATTGGTAGAACTGCGTGGGGAGGATTAGGAGGTGTGGCCTTATTGGAAGAGGTGTGTTTCTAGGAGTGGGCTTTGACCTTAAAAAACTCACACTACTTGCTATTCCCAGTTAGCTCTCTCTTCCTCTGTCTTATGCTTGTAGATGAAGCTATAAGCTCTCAGAAACTGCCCCAGCCTCATGCCTGCCTGCGTGTTGCCATGCTCAGTGATGGTAATGGAATCTAACCTTCTGAAACTATAAGTTCCAATAAACTCTTAGTTATATAAGTTGCCTTGGTTATGGCTTCTTATCACAGCAATAGAAAGGTAGGTAAAAGGGCCTGTCCATTAATAGGGATAATATTCAACAGAGAATATGCATCCACTATCAAAAGCAACATTAAAATATGTGCCTGTCAGGTATAAATGCAGAGAAATTGGCTTACTCATATATTCTAGGCTATTTTTCTTTTGAATAATGTCATTCAATTAGTGTCTACTAAGATTGTGCTAACTCATGCAATTGATCCTTTCAATTTATTATCTAGTTTATTTGTTGTTTTCTAAAATCCTATACTCCCCGAATGCCCAAAGGTTTCCCACATCACATCTACTTTCATATCCCCTTGCTTTGGGTTGTATGTAGTCTCTGTTTCTTCAGGACAACATCTTTGGCAGAAATCATTATCAGGGTTTAACCTAATTTTGTCTCAGGATATCAACCATGACCTTTGTGGAGAACACAAATTTAAGATAATAAAAGCAAAGCAGAAAAAAGTACTCATCAAGTTTGATTTCATATATGTCATAGTAATTAACTCCTAAGAATCCAAAGTGAACTGTGTCCTAATGCTTAGGTTCAATGAGAATGGACAGATAAGCAGATATATGATTGAACAAAAATATGATCTAAAGGTACTATATTAAAAGGAGCTTCACCAAGCCACTTCCTTCAGATCCCTTTTGGCTCCTCCATGTAGGAATCTCCTTTGATTATGGGTCAGGTCACCTGTTACATTGCAATTGTGTGACCTATTTTTAGGAGAGGTAACTCAGAGATTTCTATACAGCTAGCTATTTGTACAAAGGCAACACAAAAACACAGTCAGAATGATGTTTCAAATGCCAGATGTGGAGAAGCATGTTCTGAGCCTCAGTGTAAGTAAACCATTACTTCTTGATATTAGATGCTAAGATGCAGCTATAGCTACCAAGTCTGTCTAAAGATTGTGTCATTTGGTCCTCTCCTCAGGGCTCTAGAACTAATCTACCTCGGTCTCTCTCTCCTCCATTCTCTTCTGCCCTCCCCTGCCACGTTTCTTTATCTTGCTCCCTTCCTCTTCCCTTCATCCCTTCTCCAGCCTTCTTCTCCCTCTCCTTACTTTCCCACCCTCTCTGCTTTCCTCCCTCAATCTTTTCTTCCCTTTTGCAGTAGAAGAAGCATGTAAGAGTGTGAGTGATTAACAGGAGAGAAAACAAAAGTATGTCAAGTCACCATTCAGAGTTTTGGAATAAAATTAGATAAATGCCTTCTATTGCTTTAGTAAATGGATACAACTAATGGCTATACATAGTTAATGATTGTAATCTTTATCACACAAAAGTATGTTTCTAAATTTATACATAATATATATGCATATTTAAATATTCAGATGTGGAAATGAATCACTCCAGACAAACCATTACAATGAATTCATATCTCAATTAAATTGAGTTGTAAACCACACAGTTGATTACCCCAAAGAGCTCATTTTAAATGCATATGACGGTTAATGGCTCCAATGGGAAGCATGCCCTTCACTAGTGATGAATGCTGCAACTTTTAACTGAAACAAGGTTACCTAACATATCAAGGTTATATAAGAGGCTGTCAAAGCAGTTATGACTACATAACTTTATAATTTGAATGCTCAGGTCACAACAGCTTTCTAAAATTAGATTGAAAAATGGAACAGGTGTAAATGAGTTTCTTTATTGAAGTGAAATGATCTTGAAAATTTATTTCTATGGTATGTTTTTAATAACTTTATCTTTCTGCAATAACAGTTAGTTTTGGAAGCTACTGTTTTGTCGTCAAATGCTACTGTTGCTGTAGACAACATCAGCATATCCCGGGAATGCGAAATTTCCTATAAGTCACTTCGAAGTACCAGCTTACAAAACAAAGGTAAGATTTATTTTCTTGTGATTATTGAAATTTTAAACATTCAAGCAATTTGACTTTATTTATTAAAATGTATTATAGTCGCTAGTATTTAATACAGGGTGTGGATATGCTGGATATATTTTTCAATGTTAATAAGTAATCTTATTTACAGAACAATTTTTTTTTTTTTGGTGTTTCAAGACAGGGTTTCTCTGTGTTACAGTTCTGGCTGTCCTGAAACTCACTTTGTAGACCAAGCTGGCCTCGAACTCACTGAGATCCACCTGCCTCTGCCTCCCAAGTGCTGAGACTAAAGGCATGCGCCCCCACCGCCCGGCCCAGAACAATTTTTGTTGTTGTTGTTGTTGTTGTTTTAAAGCCATCTTTCCCTTTCATACATTTCCCCACTTTATTATTCTCCCTCAACCCCTGCTTTCTATTCTCCACTAGCCCCTTCTCAACGAGTCCCTCCTCCTCCATTCATACCTTCTTTTGTGTGTGTGTGACCCACTGAGTATAGAGTTACTTGCTTGAGTGTGGTCACAGGCCATAGAACACCCAGATTAGAACTGAGTTGAAAGCTCCTTCCACACTGGCTAAACCGCATAGACCCATAAAGTGCTATGCAGGCTACTTGTGGGGGGAATTCATCAGTAGCATTACTCAGCTGTGAGCCCTGCATGGCAGAATTTGTGTGTGTGGTTTCCTGGCTACTTAAAGCTGAGATAAGACAACTACTGGAAACCACTGACTTCAGGACCAGCTTGGGCAGACACACACACACACACACACACACACACACACACACACACACACACACACAGTAGAATATACATTTCTCTGTTGAGATCTGGACTAGAGAGCTAATTTTTAAAGTTAATATTTTTACTTAAAATCAAATTTATAGATTTTACTTTCAGAATTTGATAGATACATATACTGGATAAAAATCAGATTTGAGCTGGGCGTTGGTGGCGCACGCCTTTAATCCCAGCACTCGGGAGGCAGAGGCAGGCGGATCTCTGTGAGTTCGAGGCCAGCCTGGGCTACCAAGTGAGTTCCAGGAAAGGCGCAAAGCTACACAGAGAAACCCTGTCTTGAAAAAACCAAAAAAAAAAAAAATCAGATTTGGTGGGTTAGCTTTTTTATCTTCTTAATATTTATATTTTTAATTAACACTTAATAAATGCACATATTTATGGGTGAGAGTATAATATTTCAATACATGGATACAATATATACTGAACAAATCAGGACAATTAATACATCTATTTCCTCATTATTGGAGCTCTTGAATTCTTATAACAGGTTATTATCAACTATAATCACTCCACTGTTCTATAGAAAACATTATAACTTGCTACTTTTATCTAAGTATATCTTTTTCTTTTTTGGTTTTTCGAGACAGGGTTTCTCTGTGTAGCTTTGAGCTTTTCCTGGAACTCACTTGGTAGCCCAGGCTGGCCTTGAACTCACAGAGATCCGCCTGGCTCTGCCTCCCGAGTGCTGGGATTAAAGGCGTGCGCCACCACCGCCCGGCTTAAGTATATCTTAGTTGTCGTTATCTAACCAGTCTCTATTTTCCTTTGGTCAGCCTTTTCAGCCTATAGCAATCTGTACCATGTACTTTAATTGACTTATTTTAAATATCCACATATTGGAGAAAATATGCAGTATTTGTTTGTCTGTGTTATTCACTTAGCTTAATCATAACCATGTCTGTCCATTTGATACAAATAATAGGTAACCAAGGTAACCATTATTTTTTTAAATCTATGATTTAAAATTTTTTTTCCTTTATTGAAAATAGACTTTTTTCCCTCATGTAATATATCCTGATTACCTTCCCTCTGCTCCTATCAGTTCTCCCCCTCTCTTCCCATCTGGATCTATTTTTTTCTCTCTCCCATTAGAAAGTAAACAGAACTCTAGGGGATAATAATAAGATAAAACAGTAACTAAAGTATCAGAATTGGACAAAACAAACTGAAGGAAAAGAGCCCAAGAGAAGGCACAAGAATTAGAGACTCACTTGTTCACACATTTAGGAATTCCATTAAAATGTTAAACTAGAAGCCATAATATATATGCAGAGCACCTGGTTGCAGACCTGTGCAGGTCCTGTGCAGGCTGCCTCAGTTTCCATGAGTTCTTATGAGCTTTGATCTTGTTGTTAGGAGGGTTTTGTTTTCTTGTTATCTCCTATCCATTCTGGCTTTTACACTCCTCCTGCCTCCTCTTCTGCAGAGTTCTCTGAGCCTCAAGGAAAAGAATTTGATGGAGACATCCCCCTTAGGGCTGAGTCTCCCAATGTCTCTTATTTGCTGTGTACTATCTATCTGTGGATCCCTGTATTTGTTCTCATCTGCTGCAGAAGAAGGCCTCTCTGATGAAGGATGAGCAAGGCACTGATTTATGGGTATGGCAGAATGTCATTAAGAGTCATTTTATTGCTACATTCTTTTAGCAGGACAGTAAAATTTGTTTTCCCCCTAGATCCCTGGGCTAGCTGGTCTCAGGTTCTGGGTCACCCAAGCAGTGTCGGGTACAGGTTCCATCTTGTTGAGTGGTTTTTAAGTCAAATTGGTTGGTTGCTCCCAGAAGCTTTGTGTCACCATTGCCCTAGCATATCTTATAACCTAGACAGGATTGTAGATCAAAGGCTTTGTGGCTGCATTGGTGTTTATGGTTCTATTTTGGTAGCATACAGAATACCTTCCAGTACCAAAGATACTAGAAAATAGTGGTGAAGGCTCTATGTAGGCACCAAGTTGAATTCTCCATGTTCATTGAGCTGTGTAGATTTTGTCTTCAGTAATGAGGCCTTGCTATCAGTTGTGAAAATCAACCTATAGCATTTACACTCGCCTGTATTGTTTAGGAATTCCCATGGGGCCAACAACTCTATTATATGCCACCCAATCCTTGTACTGGAAGCTTTATTTGGGTGAGAAGAGAGGTCGATTTGGGAGTTCTATCTTCCCTTTATTTTGTGATTCCATTTAGACTGCCTTTATGTATGTACATATGTTAGGAAGCATCTACTGTATTAGGTTTCTATACAACCCCTCACATAGGTCTTAATTTTAGCTATTTCAACCCATCCTTGCTTCCTTGAACCACTTTTCTCTCCCCCTTCCCACTTGATCCTCCCCTTCCAGAACTCCCCCATCCATCCATAACTATCTATTCTATTTCCTGTTCCTAACAAGATGTATCTGCCCACCCCTCCCCAGTCTCTTATACTATAGCTAATGTCTGCAGAGTTTAATTTGGTTACCACTGAATTAACAGCTAATATCCACATATAAGTGAACACATATCATATTTATCTGTGTCTGGGATACCTCACTCAGGATGTTTTTTTCTAGTTCCATATAATTACCTATGAAATTTCTTGTAGAATACCATTATTATTAATGGCTAAATGTGTGCATCCCAAATTTTCTTTACCTATCCATTCATGATGGGCACATAGTTTAACTACATATATTAGGTATTGTGAATACTATTTTTAAGTATAAATCCTGTATTGAAGATGGCTTTAATATTTTCAAGTTATTTATTACTTTGTGTGTATGAGTGTTTTGCCAGCATGTATATCTGGGCATTGTGTGTGTAGTGCCTTCAGAGTCCAGAACAGAGAGATGACTCTCCTGTAACTAGAGTTACAGATGATTGTGAGCTGACATGTGACTGCTGGGGATCAAACCTGGATCTTCTAGAAAAGCAGCCAGTGTTCTTTACTGATGATCCATTTCTCTAACCCACTTGAAAATATCCTTCATTCTACAGAATATATAATTCTGTGTGTTAACATTATATGCATGAGAATGTATATCATACATGCATAATAAACCTTTCCAAGTACCATCTGTGTGTGAATGTTTCTTATAAATAATGAGGAATACAAAGAAGTAGATGTAATCATGCATTTAATAATTGATGAGTTCTTAAAAGTTACTCAGTATCGCCTTATTTTTGTTAATTAATCATTTTTAATTATAGACCATATTAAAAGAATTTGGATAATATGGAAGTTTTAAAGTTGATATTGAATGCAGTATAATTGAAAGTGTAGGAGAAGGAAGTATTCATACTTTTCTCCACCTACAAAGACCACACCTTACATTCCTTTATGTAAAAGATAGGTTAACAAGAGAAAAGCATAGCAAATTTATTTAGACAAAGTCTAATGTAACATAGGAAAGTTCAGGAATAAAAACAGAAGTACCCAAGAAAAATTGTCCATGGTTGAGCTTAGGTTCCATAAAGGACGAGCAGCTATGTGGAAATGCGGCTGGACAAAAGGGCATATGATGGAATGGTAATAGATCAACGGCGGGTGGGGAGGGGGCTGAACAAGGTCAAGTTCAGGTTCATTTGGTCTCTGTGTAGCATTCATTCTTCTTATGGGTTAGACTCTGGATAGACTGAGGTTCTCAGGACCTGTTACCGGCAAGTATGTCACAGAAATTGTTAAGGTCAGCTTTCACACAGGGAGGTGCAAAAGGCCATGGTGACCTTGCTTTTGAGGCCTTTCTGCCTTTCTCCGTGTTAGGTACTTTGTTATTTTTTTCGGCCTTGACAAGCAAGAGTGTTGAAAAACTTTAAATCTAACTGAAGTTGACTTAGCAGGTCTGTGAGAAAACTTGATCACATGTATAAATAACTCTTCTTGTGACATAAGACAGAATTATTTTTATATGTCAAACCCAATCAGTTATTTCAACCATAAATCTAGCTGGGGTGATTTTAAATGTATGATTCATGAAGTACTAATGATTTGACATAAAGAAAATACCCTCAGTCCCACTAGTTCACAGTATGTCTGCTGTGTTACTGTATGATCTGCGTATGAGTTAAGGCTTCACCTGGGCAGAAGCTGAATGAGACCCTGGACAAAGAAATTTGAACATGTGACCATCGCAAACAGGTAGT
>CABHPR010139121.1:0-5000 GCA_902168415.1 Peromyscus melanophrys | reverse complement strand
TCTCTCTCCTTTTACCTTTCTGTTCCCTCTCCTCCCTTCTCTGTTAGTCCCGCCTATACTTCCTGTCTGGCTACCACCAATCAGTGCTTTATTGATACAGAGTGATATCCACAGCACTTCTCCTTGTCTTGTTACACCAAACTGAAGCTCAGTAGGACAATCTGTGACAAGGGGGTGCATGGGTAGCAGTGGCAGAAAATAGTCAGCACCCAGTTTTATCCAATTAACTCTCTGGAGCTCTGTACGGTCCATTCCTTCTGTGCAGGTGGTTTGACAATAGACCAATGACAATAAGCTCACGATTACGGCCATTTCTGAAGGGACCTAGTCATTTGTTGAGTCATTTGTTTATGTCAGCATGTTCTGTGGGATCAAATTGTGGCTTAATATTCAGTGGCACTCAGTAATTGTTACTAACGCCCCTCAACTGTATTACGCCAATAAGCAGCCATGTCATAAAAGAGGAGGAAGGAGTCAATTTTTCACCGTTGAAAGCCAAAGTTTAAACGTGCTTTCACTTTTCACTGTTATCAGGATACTGTTCAGAAGTTCTTTTGTCAAGAAAGAGTTTTACTAAACCTTGGGGTAGTGGGGGTGGTTCAACAATCAAGGGCTCAGACTGCTCACACAGAAAATCTGTGTTTGGGTCTCAGCACCCATATTGGGTGGCTCACAATAGCATGTGACTTCAGCTTCAAGGGTTCTGACGCCTCTGACCTTGCAGGTACCTACACACACTTGCATAGACACCCATACAGACACATACACAAAATAAACTGGACTGCTACTCACATCACCAGGGAGGCTACCTGGAAAATAGGACCTCAAGAAAGACACGGGGATCACCCAATGACAGAGAAATGGATGAGATCTTCATGAACAGCCTGGACATAAGTGGGGGAAATGAAGGGCGAGGGTTGAGGGAAAGAGAGCTTTGGGGGAGTGGGAGACCCCAGCTGGATCAAGAACAGAGAGGGAGTACAAGGAATAGGAGATCATGATAAATGAAGACCACACATGAGAATAGGAAGAAGCAAAGTGCTAGAGAGGTCCACAGAAATCCACAAAGATACCCCCACAATAGACTGCTGGCAATGGTCGAGAGACAGCCCGAACTGACCCACTCTGGTGATAGGATGGCCAAACACCCTAATTGTCGTGCTAGAAACCCCATCCAATGACTGAGGGATCTGGAAGCAGAGATCCATGGCTAGGCCCTGGGTGGAGCCCTGGGAGTCCAATTAGTGAGAAAGAGGAGGGTTTATATGAGCGAGAATTGTTGAGACCAAGGTTGGATAAAGCACAGGGACAAATAGCCAAATGAATGGAAACACATGAACTATGAACCAATGGCTGAGGGGCCCCCAACTGGATCAGGCCCTCTGAATGGGTGAGACAGTTGATTGGCTTGATCTGTGTGGGAGGCATCCAGGCAGTGGGACCAGGTCCTGTGCTCATTGCATGAGTTGGCTGTTTGAAACCTGGGGCTTATGCAGGGTTGCTTGGCTCAGCCTGGGAGGAGGGGACTGGCCCTGCCTGGACTGAGTCTACCAGGTTGATCTCAGTCCTTGGGGGAGGCTTTGCCCTGGAGGAGGTGGGAATGGGGGGTGGGCTGGGGGAAAAGGGAGGGGGGCGGGAGAGGGGAGAACAAGGGAATCCGTGGCTGATATGTAGAACTGAATGGTATTGTTAAAAAAAAAAAAAAAAATCTCCTAAGCCAATCTACATTTTAGCATGGTGGGGAGAGGAGGTCATGAGCTCCCACTCCTATCCAAGGAACTGCTAATGAAGGATGGCTTCTGGGGAGGAAGAGTCAATTGTTTTTAAGGTTGTGGCCCCTGGTACCGGTATGCAGATCAGGCTCCCTATGGGCGGCCGCAAACTGGAGAAGATGGGCTATTAAAAAAAAATAAAGAGAGGACACATGTAGGGAGGGAATGGAGCTGTGAGGGTGAGTCAGGAGGGAGTTAGGAGGGTTATAATAAAAATGCATTGTATGAAATTCTCAAGGAATTACCAAAATATTATATTACAACAGATACTGTAACTTTACACAGTACTGCTCAGAAAATGTATTCACACTAATGAAGACTTCATGTGTCAAAAAACATCAACAGATAGTTTTATCATGTCTATATTGGATGAAAAGATGTATATGTTATTATATTCTGGTCTATGGAATAAGATGTAGAGGAGAAAATTAAAATTTACTTGACAGTTCTGTATGACAGGAAGACATTTTGTATTTCAGACCATTTTATGAGTACTACAATTTGTTTCTGTCTAAAGATAGTCTTCTAAAATTGGTGAAATTAAAAATATATACATGCTTTCTTATTTTCTACTTCTCTCCGTTTCATATAAAAAATAAACAGTCTGTTTAGTGTAGAACTCAATGAAGCTTGGGGAAAGTAAAGCTATTAGTCCTCAAAATGGAACAATCTCTTTTCCTATATACGTAGTCACCTTTAGATGCTGATTGTATGTTTCTCCAGACCATAACCTAACAGCAGCCATACTGTGAGTTCCTTTCATTAAATAAATGCATCAAGAGGAAGCTTGCACTCCCCGCATTAGAAAGACTAAGGGCCATGTTTTAATTTTTTTCATGCATATTTTCTGAAAAAAAATTTTTCTGAGAACTCTCTTGGTAAGATGAGGGATATTTTAACTTAATTACCAACTGACAGGCTTTATGCAAAGTATTTCTATATAAAACTATAGCTTTTATCCCAATAAATGTTAGAAAATCAATTGCCATTTTCTAGCCTCTACTTTGTTTTGTTTTCTGAAAAAAAAAAAAGAAGGTGGTGGGGGGGGGATCTCAATATAAATTTGCTAACTATTCAACAACTTGCTTTTTAAATTAAATCATTGTGGAAATGAATTCAGATAGAAGAAAGCCTGTCAAGGTTTTTCTGAGTAAAAAGGATTCTCATTTTCTTCTTGTTGTCCTGAAGTTTAAAATCTGCACACCATTTTCTAGTCTGAAAACCTCCACAGAAGGATAGAATTAAAAAATGCCCTGATAGCAAGTTGCTATTGGTGAAGGCTCTCCGTTCCTGTGATCTGAAACTAAGAAATGGGAAGACAGCCCATTAATTCTCACTTATCAAAATCATTGATCACAGAGGGAAAACTGTATTTCCACAGACAGGTTAAATCTGCTGAGTAGCTTGTGGTATTTTGATCAATCAGAAGATAATGATGTTAAGTCAGGAAAATCAAAGTTAGAAGAGAAAGTGAGTGATTGCCCTTTTTTGAATTTTTCACTGAGGTTAAATCATGATATTTATTAAAAAGCTTTTCTATGATTATATGAATTATATTTTAAGGTCACTTCTAAATGCTGTCTTGAGAATTTTTATTCTGTATCATTACTTTGAGCTCATATGGGATATTTTTTTCCATCAAGACAATTTTTCTTCATTCTTAAAACTTACAGATTAGAATTATAAGTAGTTTATTGTAGTGGATATCTGTTCTATCTATGACCTGGAAACACCACTCCTAGAGATATAGCAGGTAACTGTCCTACTTACCTATGACCTTGAAGTACCTGCCCCTGGGGCGTGGCCTCAGGGCCACACTTCAGACCTGAGACTCATTTATGCAGCTCTCTTCTCTCACTTATGGGCTTGGATGCTGGGATGGACTCAGGTGGAAGAACAGCGTGTAACTCTACCTTGGCCTTCCAGGACCTGAGGATAAATCTCCTGCTCTGTAGTGAGTCTTCTTTCCTAATAAATTCCTTTACCCTTTAAGCAGATTCCGTGGATTTCTCGTAAGAGTGTATTTGTTCTTGCTACTATAAACTTTATCCATTTTGATCATTTTCTTCCCTGCCTACTGTTCCTGCCCATCTGATTTTCATATTCAAGTTAGTAATGTGTACAGAAGGTAGAGAAAACATATTAATCCTTTCCTATTTAACATCAGTTTTTCTAAACTTTTACTAGCAAAGATAATGATGCCTTTGCTTCTTTGGTTCATCTGAACCTGCCTTTTGGGTATCCAGGTGAACAAACTTTTTGAAAAGATAATTTTTTTTTTTTTTTTGGTTTTTCGAGACAGGGTTTCTCTGTGTAGCTTTTGCGCCATTCCTGGAGCTCACTTGGTAGCCCAGGCTGGCCTCGAACTCACAGAGATCCGCCTGCCTCTGCCTCCCGAGTGCTGGGATTAAAGGCGTGCGCCACCAACGCCCGGCGAAAAGACAATTTAATAACTGAGTATTCTTATGTTCTTTTCAGTACTGACTTTGTACCCAATTGCCCTGCAGTGTGTTTGTATTTATTACTCTCTTTGTAGCTAAGTAGAGTGCAGATAGAGTGAGGGTCAGAGTTGTTCCCACTTAACGGGGGTTCAAAACAGAGATGGACTCCAATGTGTGACTCAGATTCTCCACTGAGTCTTCAGGATAATTAAATTTGCAAGGATCTCAAATAATGTAACCACCCCACACCTGAGGCATTTAACTAAAAAGTCTGAAAATAGTCTCATTGTTTCTTGAATTGTAGTCAATTTATTTTGATTATTTTCATCATTTTGCTGAATTTACATGGCAAGTGCAGAAGCAATTTACTCCTTTAGTGAGGAGTCCAAGTGTTTCTCAACCTTCTTAATGCTGTGACCCCTTAATACAGTTCCTCATGTTGTGGTGACTCCCAACCATAAAATTATTTTATTGTTGCTTCATAACTGTAATTTTGCTACTGTTATTAATCATAATGTAAATATCTGATATGCAGGATATCTTATATACAACCCCCAAAGGGGTCATGACCCATAGGTTGAGAAACAGTGCTCTAGATGTTTGTGACTAACAGAGACTACAACTACTTTATTGTTGAGCAAATAATAACAGTAACTAGTAATGATGATCAATGCCTGCTGTAGGAAATGATACAAAAGAAGGAAAATTGTTTATTATTTATTCTAAAGTGGAAAGTAGTTAATAATTTATTGGACAGTAGAAAATATCTATGAAAATTACAATAATA
>CABHPR010139120.1:21026-40847 GCA_902168415.1 Peromyscus melanophrys | reverse complement strand
ATTTGAACAGAAGATAAACTAAAATTTCCTTTTGTAAGTAGAGCAGCTAGAGTAGTCAATACAGAAAATCAGAATAAGAAAAAGCTTCTGGTATTGTATGGATGGCAACTACATAATTATATACTTAAATAATTATACAAAAGTAATTAAAATCATTCATTATTTGAAACCATACAAAGTATTAATTGAATTTATTAAGTTTACAAGTTAATTTATACAAATTTTATTTAAAACTATAGAAAATATTAATTTGAAGTCCAGAAATTGTCATGAGGGAAAAAACATAAAATTCATTCAAGAACATCTATACATAATATTAAAAAGGAGGAGGATTTAGTGTTTACCAAGACCATCCTTTTATTCTTTTGTCCACTTTGCTCTCTCTCCTCTGTATTACAAAAGCTGCACCCTAGAAAAGTGCATCTAAGACACCGGGCATCCTTGGCTTCATAACCTCAGACTGCTAGCCCTTCTCAGCCCACCTCCACAAGCTGTGCTCCGGGCAGGCATGAGCCAGGGACTCCTGAATCCTGCTTTTCGTTTCACACCTCTACTCGCAGTGCACAATCTCTGTGAAAGCAGGAAGAGCTGGGGAAAGTTAAGACCCATCATCTCTTCCCAGCACACAATAAGGCTAGGCATCCCGTGCTCAGAAAGATGAGCCAAGATAAGAAATGCCCACCCACACCCCAACACACACAAATGCCATCTACCAAGTGGCCTAGAACTGTCACTGCAGGAAATACCAAGCGTCTGCCCCACATCTAGTGCAGTGTCAGTGTTTCTGCAGAGGAAGGAAGGTGAGCTCTAAAGAGAAGGCCTCCTCAGTTTTACATCTGTACATTGAGCAGCAGAGAATGCTCTATAAAAGAGCGTTGCCAAAAACCAGTGTTTCTGTACAAAGCAATTACAAAATAAATGTTGATAACTCTAACACAAGCAAAACTGCAGAGATTCCAAAAGTTTAATAGGGTTGAACCAAGAAACCTGCAATGAGAATCTTCCTGTAAGCAGTCACTTCCAGCCATCCTAAAGGCTTTGGTCACAGATTAGGATTTTACCAAAGGCTTTTGATCCTGCGTGTCAGCCATAAATGCAAGTAAGGGAGGAGGATAAGCCTCTTGGTCACATCCTGGACATGGCTTAAAGTGACTTTTCATGTGACTTAGCCAACCCTCACAGAAGGCCCATCTGTTTATCCATGACAAGATGTGACACTGCTGTGGGATGTTCTGTATGGCAAATGTGTTGCTAATAAAACACTGATTGGCCAGTGGCTAGGCAGGAAGTATAGGCGGGACTAACAGAGAGAATTAAAAGAACAGGAAGACGGAGGGAGTTGCTGCCAGCCACCGCCAGGACAAGCAGCATGTAAAGATGCCGGTAAGCCACGAGCCATGTGGCAAGGTATAGATTTATAGAAATGGATTAATTTAAGATATAAGGACAGTTAGCAAGAAGCCTGCCACGGCCATACAGTTTGTAAACAATATAAGTCTCTGTGTTTACTTGGTTGGGTCTGAGCGGCTGTGGGACTGGCAGGTGAAAGAGATTTATCCTGACCGTGGGCCAGGCAGGAAAACTCTAGCAACATGACACAGACAATATTTGCCTCAAAAAATATTTACTGAACTCACAGTTCCACTAATTGACAAGAACAATGTTTTTTTGAAGCAAACTTGATAGTTCTGCCCTTCTCATAGATGTGCAAACTTAACCAACACTCAACAACAACCCAGGATATAACTGCTCAATTCACTCCCTCAAAATCAGTTGACATCATACTCATTCTCCGACCCACCATCATCTCATCTCTGAGTCTTTCATCTTACTCCCCACATCATTCAGTTCTTCTAGCATGAATTTTCTGTATAGAGAGAAACACCTTTTACATAATCCCAGACATGTGTACTGTGGCTGTCAGTTATCACTATTCCAATAATCCTTTCTTCTTTTTTACAATAATTCTTTTTTCCATTTTTATTTAATTAAAATATAATTACACCATTTTCTTCTCCTTCCCATCCATCACGTTCCTTCTGTGCCACCTCCTTCTCACCTACACTCCTGCTTCCTCCCAAATTCACAGTCTCTTCTTCTTTAACCGCTGTTACATACACAGGTAAAGAAATAGATATCTAAATACAAATTGCTGGATCCATACAAAGTTACCAGCATCTATAGGCTTCTAGGGCTGGCCTCATCCCTGGGGAAGACTCCTTATCCCTCTGTCAGCAACCGTTACTTGCCTACAGCTCTGCATCTAGAGTTAAGGTCCAAAAGTCTCTTTTTATCTAATTCAGGAGTTTTTGTTTGTTTTGTTGTTGTTGTTGTTGTTGTTGCTGCTGCTGTGATTAAACACAACTGAACAAATACTGAATATAAAAATATTTTAATATCATACAGAGACAATACACAAGAATCCAAGCTGAAAAAAATAAAGTAGATGTCATGAAAGTTTGAGAGGATGTATCTCTTAGGAAAGTCAGAGATGAAATATCCAAGCCAATATCTTCAGGCTGAAGAAGAAACATCTTAAAAACTCCTTTCAAGTTACTCAGTAAAGAATAACAATTGAGGCAATTTCAGTGATCAAGGAGAACTGTAGCTAGAGTTTTCCTGCCTGGCCCACAGTCAGGACAAATCTCTGTCACTGGCCAGTCCCACAGCCGCTCAGACCCAACCAAGTAAACACAGAGACTTATACTGCTTACAAGCTGTATGGCCGTGGCAGGCTTCTTGCTAACTGTCCTTATATCTTAAATTAACCCATTTCTATAAACGTATACCTTGCCACATGGCTCGTGGCTTACTGGCATCTTCACATGCTGCTTGTCATGGCAATGGCTAGCAGTGTCTCTCTCCTCAGCTTCCTGTTCTCTCCTTTTTTCCTCTCTGTTAGTCATGCCTATACTTCCTGCCTGGCCACTGGCCAATTGGTGTTTTATTTATTGACCAATCAGAGCAATTTGACATACAGACCATCCCACAGCAGAGAACTTTAATCAATACGTAACTACTCCAAACCAAAGGCTTCTCTTGAGTTTGGGGGATAAAAGCTATAAAAACAAATTAACAACAACAACAACAACAACAACAAAATATCTCATTAGGAACATCACTGGCTGTTCCCTGGTGGGAGATAGGGGAGATAATATACAGGTTATTAAGCCAAATCACTGAATAAACAAATTAGCCAAAACCCAAACAGGTTCCCCAGGAGACTCAGTATCCAGTACTGTTATAGAATAAAATCTAAGGTGCTGAGGAATTGAAAAAATATCAGAAGGTAAGCAAGGGGAACAGGAAAATATGACCCTTGTCTTGGACAAGGATCAAATGCTAGAAACTGCCATTGAGGGGACCATGGGTGGATGAGGAGGCAAAGATATTTATATCAGTTAGATAAATAAGAAGTAAAGAAAAATACATTTAAAGGATTTTTGAAAACACAGGGATGGGTGTCACCAGATGAAGAATAACAATTAAAAGATAAGACAAAGCAGAAGGAAATTGAGAAGCTGAAGTGGTAAGTGAATTAGAAGTCCACTAGATATCTCTTTCATTGCTCTCCCACTCTGTCCCTGTTCCAGCTCGACCATCCCATTCCCTTATGTTCTTATCCCCCATGCCCTACCCTCTATTGCCCACCCCTCATCCCCAGTTTACTCAGGAGAGCTCATCTATTTCCCCTTCCCAGGGCGATCCATGAGTTCCTCTTAGGGTCCTCTTTGTTAGCTAGCATGTCCAGAGCTGTGGGTTGTAGTCTGGTTATCTTTTGTTTTACATCTAGTACCTACTTACCAGTGAGCACATACCATGTTTGTCTTTCTGAGTCTGGGTTACCTCACTCAGGATAATATTTTCTAGTTCCATCTATTTGCCTGCAAATTTCATGATGTCATTTTTTTTTGTTTTGATTTGTTTGGTTTGGTTTGGTTGGTTTTTTTGTTTTTGTTTTTTACAGCTGAGTAGTACTCCATTGTATATATGTACTGCATTTTCTTTATCCATTCTTTGGTTGCGGGGCATGTAGGTTGTTTCCAGGTTCTGGATATTACAAATAGTACTGCTATAAGCATAGTTAAGCAAGTGGTCTTGTGGTATGATTGAGCATTCTTTGGATATATGCCAAGGAGTGGTATCATTGGGCCTTGAGGTAGATTGATGCTCAATTTTATGAGAAACCACCATACTGATTTCCAAAGTGGCAGTACAAGTTTGCATTCCCACCAACAGTGGAGGAGTGTTCTTCTTGCTCCATATCCTCTCCAACATAAGCTGTCCTCAGTGTTTTTGATCTTAGTCCTTAGACAGGTGTAAGATGGTATCTCAGAGTGGTTTTGATTTACATTTCCCTGATGACTAAGGATATTGAGTAATTCCTTAAATGTCTTTTGGCTAATGAATATCATGAGTGTAATTTAAAAAATAAATAAAAGTTTTATAATTGATATGATTGATTAATAAAGTTCATCTGTCTTTTGAGAGCAAAAAAAATGTCTTTTGGCCATTTGAGATTCTTCTGTTGAGAATTCTCTGTTTAGCTCTGTAGCCCATTTTTTAATTGATTGTTTCTTATATTGATGTTCGGTTTCTTGATGTCTAGTTTCTCGAGTTCTTTATATATTTTGGAGATCAGCCCTCTGTCAGATGTGGGGTTGGTGAAGATCTTTTCCCATTCTGTGGGCTGTCATTTTGTCTTATTTACTGTGTCCTTTGCCTTACAAAAGCTTCTCAGTTTTAGGAGGTCCCATTTATTAATTGTTGCTGTCAGTGTCTGTACTACTGGTGTCATATTTTGGAAGTGATCTCCTGTGTCAATGCATTCAAGGATACTTCCTACTTTCTCTTCTAGCAGGTTCAGTGTAACTGGATTTATGTTGAGGTCTTTGATCCACTTGAGTGTTATGCATGGTGACAGATATGGATCTATTTGCAGTCTTCTACATGTTGACATCCAGTTATGTCAGCACCATTTGTTGAAGATGCTTTATTTTTTCCATTGTACAGCTTTGGCTTTTTTGTTAAAAATCAGGTGTTCATAGGTGTGTGGATTAATATCAGGGTCTTCAATTCCATTCCATTGGTCCACATTACCAGTTTTATACCAATAACAAGCTGTTTTTATTACTATAGGTCTAAAGTAGAGCTTGAAGTCAGGGATGACTCCAAGTTGCTTTATTGTACAAATTTTTTTGGCTATCCTAGATTTTTTGTTTTTCAATGAAGTTGAATATTGTTCTTTTGAGGTCTCTGAAAAATTGTGTTGAGATTTTAATGGGGACTGCACTGAATTTGAAAATTGCTTCTGGTAAGATTGCCATTTTTACTATGTTAATCCTACCTATCCATGAGCATGGGAGATCTTTCCATTTTAGGACATCTTCTTCAATTTCTCTCTTCAAAGACTTAAAGTTCTTGTCATACAGGTCTTTCCACTTGCTTAGTTAGAGTTACCCCAAGGTATTTTATATTATTTGTGGCAATTGTAAAAGGTGATGGTTCTCTGCTTTCTTTCTCAGCCTATTTATCATTTGTGTATAGGACAGCTACTGATGTTTTTTTGTTTTTGTTTTTGTTTTTTAGTTAATCTTGTATCCTGCCACATTACTGAAGTTGTTTATTAGCTGTAGGAGTTCCCTGGTAGAATTTTTGGGGTCACTTATGTATACTATCATATCATCTGCAAATAGTAAAAGTTTGACTTCTTCCTTTCCAATTTGTATCCCCTTGATCTCCTTTTGTTGTCTTGTTGCTCTAGCTAGAACTTCAAGTACTATATTAAATAAGTATGGAGAGAGAGAGGATAGCCTTGTCTTGTTCCTGATTTTAGTGGAATCATTTTGAGTTTCTCTCCATTTAATTTGATGTTGGCTGTCGGCATACTGTAAATTGCATTTATTATGTTTAGGTATGTTCCTTGTATTCCTGATCTCTCCAAAATCTTTATCATGAAGGGGAGTTGGATTTTATCAAAGACTTTTTCAGCATCTAATGAGATAATCATGTGGGTTTTTTTCTTTCATTTTGTTTGTATGGTGGATTAAATTGACATATTTTCATATGTTGAACTAACCCTGAATCTCTGGGATGAAGCCTACTTGATCATGGTGGATAAGTTTTTAGACGTGTTCCTGAACTTCATTTGGTATTTTATTGAGTATGTGTTCATCAATGTTCATGAGGGAGATTGTCCTGTAACTCTCTTTCTTTGTTGCATCTTTGTGTGGTTCGGATATCAGGGTAACTGTAGCCTCATAAAAAGGGTTTGGTAATGTTCCTTCTGTTTCTATTGTGTAGAAAAACTTGAAGAGTATTAGTATTAGCTCTTCTTTGAAATTTGAAATTTGAAATTCTGGTAGAATTCTGTGCTGAAACCATCTAGTCCTGGGTTTTTTTTTTTTTTTTTTTTTGATTGGGAGATTTTAATGAATGTTTCTATTTTCTTACGGGTTATAGGTCTATTTAAATTATTTATCTGCTCTTGACTTAATTTTGGTATGTGGTACCTATCTAGAAAATTGTTCAATTCTGTTAGATTTTCCAGTTATGTGGAGTACAGGTTTTTGAAGTATGACCTTATGATTCTCTGGATTTCCTCATTGTCTGTTGTTATGTCTCCCTTTCCATTTCTGATTTTGTTAATTAGGATGGTCTTTCTCTGCCTTTTGGTTAGTTTGGATAAGGGCTTGTCTATCTTGTTGAAAATCAGCAAGATTTGTTTCATTGATTCTTTGTATTGTTCTCTTTGTTTCTATTTTATTGATTTCAGCCCTCAATTTAATTATTTCCTGGCATTTTTCCTCCTGGGTGAGTTTGCTTCTTTTTGTTCTAAAGTTTTCAGTTTTGCTGTTAAGTCACTAGTGTGAGATTTCTCCAACTCCCTTATGTGGGCATTTAGTGCTATGAATTTTCCTCTTAGCACTGCTTTCATAGTGTCCCATAAGTTTGGGTGTGTTGTGCATTCATTTTCATTGAATTCTATAAAGTCTTTAATTTCTTTCTTTATTTCTTTCTTGACCCACTGGTGATTCAGTTGAGCATTATTCAGTTTTCATGTGATTGTAGGCTTTTTGTAATTTTTGTTGTTGTTGAAATCTAACTTTAAGCCATGGTAGTCCAATAAAATACAGGAGGTTATTCCAATTTTTTTTGGATCTGTTGAGATTTACTTTGTGACTTGAGTATGTGGTCAATTTTAGAGAAGGTTCTATGGGATGCTGAGAAGAAGGTATATTCTTCTGTGTTAAGGTGGAATGATCTGTAGATACCTACAGTCCATTTGAGTCATAACATTTGTTGGATCCCTTATTCTCTGTTAACTTTCTGTCTGGCATGCCTGTCCATTGGTGAATGTGGGGTGCTGAAGTCTCCCACTATTAGTGTGTGGAGTTTGATGTGCAATTTAAGCTTTAGTATTGTTTCTTTTACATGTGTGGGTGCCCTTGTATTTGGGGCATAAATGTTCAGAATTGAGACTTCCTCTTAGCGTATTTTTCCTATGATGAATATGTAATGTCCTTCTCAATCTCTTTTGATTGATTTTAGTTTGAAGTCTATTTTATTAGATACTAGTATAGCTACACCAGCTTGCTTCTTAAGTACATTTGATTGGAAAGTCTTCTCCCAACCTTTTACTCTGAGGTAGTGTCTGTCTTTGAAGTTGAGGTGTGTTTCTTGTATGCAGCAGAAGGATGAGTCCTGTTTTTGTATCCATTCTGTTAGCCTGTATCTTTTTATACGTGAATTGAGTCCATTGATATTAAGGGATATTAATTACCAGTGATTGTTAATTCCTGTTATCTTTTGGTGGTAGTGTGCATGTATTTCCCTTCTCTGGGATTTACTGCTGTGGGGTTATCTATTGCCTGAGTTTTCGTGGGAGCATCTAACTTTCTTAGGTTGGAGTTTTCCTTCTAGTGCTTTCTGTGGGGCTGAATTTGTGGGTAGGTATTGTTTAAATCTGGTTTTCTCTTGGAATATCTTGTGTACTACATCCCTGGTGATTGAAAGTTTTGCTAGGTATAGTAGACTAGGCTGGCATCCATGGTCTCTTTGTATCTGCATTACATCTGTCCAGGACCTTCTGGCTTTCAGAGTCTCCATTGAGAAGCTGGGAGTTATTGTGATGGGCCAGCCTTTATAAGTCACTTGGCTTTTTTCCTTTGTTGCTCTTAATATTCTTTCCTTATCCTATCTATTTAATGTTTTGATTATTATGTGGCAAGGGGACTTTTTTTGGGTGGTCTAGTCTATTTGTTGTTCTGTAAGCTTCTTGTATCTTCATAGGCATTTCCTTCTTTAATTTGTGAAATTTTTCTTCTATAATTTTGTTGAATATATTGTCTGTGACTTTCAGTTGGTATTCTTCTCCTTCCTCTAAACCTATTATTCTTAGGTTTGGACTTTTCATGGTATCCCAGATTTCCTGGGTGTTTTGTGTTATGACTCTTTTTTTGTTTTGTTTTGTTTTGTTTTGTTTTTTGTTTTTTCGAGACAGGGTTTCTCTGTGTAGCTTTGTGCCTTTCCTGGAGCTCACTTGGTAGCCCAGGCTGGCCTCGAACTCACAGAGATCCGCCTGCCTCTGCCTCCCGAGTGCTGGGATTAAAGGCATGCGCCACCAACGCCCGGCTGTGTTATGACTCTTTTGGCTTTAGTGTTTTCTTTGACTAACAAATCTATTTCCTGTATTGTATCCTCCATGCCAGAGATTCTCTCTTCCATCTATTCTGTCAGTTAGGCTTGCATTTGTAGTTCCTGTTAATTTACTCACATTTTCCAATTCCAGCATTTCCTCACTTTGTGTCTTATTCATTGCTTCTGTTTCAATTTTCAGGTCTTGAACTGTTTCCTTCACCTATTTAATTGCTTTTTCTTGGTTTTCTTTCAGGGATTTATTGATTTCTTCCAATTTTTTGTTTGTCTTTTCCTCAATTTCTTTAAGGGAATTTTTCATTTCCTCTTTAAAGACCTCTGTCATCTTCATGAAGTTATTTTTAAGGTTGCTTTCTTCTGCTTTTCTACATAGTCATGTTCAAGTCTTGTTGTTGTAGAACGACTAGGTTCTGGTAGTGCCATATTGCTCTTTATGTTGTATGTATTTTTGCACTGGCATCTACCCATCTCTTCCTACAATGTGTGCAAGAGTTTTCTGTGTCTGAGGGAGCTGCTCTTGGTCCAATCTGTGCTTGCTGTGTCTGTGTCTCAGGGGACCACTCTTGTTCCAGTTGGAGCTCTTGGTCCAATTGGAGCTGATGGATTCTGTGTCTCAGGGCGTCCCTGGGGTCACAGGGGGTGCAGTTGGGGGAAGAAATAGGTCTTATAGATTGTAGGGTCTGATGGGGGGTGTTGGTGGGGAGACCTGCCAACAGGAGTCTTTCAATTGCAAAAAGAAAAAAAGTTTAACTGAGAATTTTACACCCAGAAAAATTATCATTCAAGATTCTGTATGTATACATATATATCATATATATGCATATATAATATATTTGTAAAAAACAAAAAAAATGTTAACAATAAGGCTACTTTATTGAAAGCATTAGATGAAGTTTCTCAGGTGGAATGCAGTTGGCACCTGTTAGTCAGCAAATCACACAAACTAAAATTAAGTAGTGTCAAAAAGGCAACTGTGTAGGTCACTGCTGGCTTCCTAGAAGCTGGAATAGCAAGATGACAATTCTCTTTGCCAGCCTTCTGGAAGGCACACTGTAGCAGGTGTTTTCTTTTGGGCCACCAACCAGTTCCCAAATCATGACTCAGAGACTTATTAGTTTTGAATGCTTGGCCTAGCTTAGGCTCATTTCCAGCTAGCTCTTTTAACTTAACTTAATCTGTTTCTCTTTTATTTACCTTTTGCCTTGGGACTTTTTACTTTTCTGTATATCTTATTTTCACTGTTCCTTATGTCTGGCTCTCTGGCATCTGCCTGGCTCCTGGCCCCAGGTGTCTCTCTCATTCTCTTCTCTTCCTCCTCTTGTTCCTCTCCTGAACATAGATTTCTCCTCCTATTTATTCTCTCTGCCTGCCAGCCCGACCTATCCCTCTTCAGCTTAGCTATTGAACATTCAGCTTCTTATTAGACCAATCAAGTTCTTTAGGCAGGCAAGGTGAAACAGCAACACACCTTTACATAATTAAACACACATCCTTACATGGTTAAACAAATGCAACAGAAACAAATGTAACATACCTTTGCACAGTTAAAGTAATTAATATTCCACAACAGAGCACAGCCCTGGTAAGCCCTTGTTCTTCACCCAGTGTGAGCTTGTCTTGGACTTATTACAAATATATGTTCTTTTTGAGCTACTGGTATGAAGTAAGATATGGTGGAACAGTTAACTATTGCAAGAGATGCAGTTCAGAACCTGAACATTACCCACAAAGAAATGCTGAGAGTTGAGGAGATTTATGGTGAAGTGTATCAAAGATTCAAAATCCCAATCCTTCTCAAACTCCTTGAAAAACATAGAAGGGGGATGCTTCTGAGTCACTCTATGAAGGGATGCTTCTGAGTCACTCTATGAAGCCTGTTTTACTTGAATATCAAAGTCAAATGGAGGTATCACCAAGAAAAAATGTAACTAAAGGCCAATATCTTCCATGAATAAAACTGAAAATCCCTTTTCTGATATGCTAACCAGCAATCTCAGCATCATATAAATATGAGGCACCCAGCAAATGTGGTGTTGCACGTCTTTAATCCTGCACTCGGGAAACAGAGGCAAGTGGATCTTTGCAAGTTCAAGGCCATCCTGGTTCACACAGAAAGTTCTAGATCAGCCAAGGCTACACAGTGAGACCTCTCTCAAAAATAAAAGAATGAGATAGTTACTCTATGATGCAATGAGAATTCTTGATAATTCAAGGGCTAGACAACACAGGAAAATTGTTCACATTATTGTTAAAATGTTTTTTTAAAAATGCAATCCTCTCAGCTGAGGCACAAAGCACCTTTGATAAAACCCCTTCCCTCATGACATGAATACTGGGACTGTAATGGGAAATAACGCCCAAATACAAATATTATAATAATACCCAATAAAAAGTGGGATAAAATTTAATGTGCTACAGTGGATCTGTGAAAACCTCACACATGCTTGATGGTGAAAGACTCCTATTTTCCCTAAGAAACAAAGCAAAGGCACTTAATGCTATACTTTAAGTCCTGGATAGATGGAGTGAGTTAATAACAAAAAGAGCTAAGCATGTGTGAGAGCAGACAGTTATAGGGAAATCTCATTTTTCTGAGCACCTAGAATTGCCAACCTTGTCCAGGAACAAGTTTACCAGATCTTACCCAGTTAGCTTAGGTCAGCAGTTATCATTTATCAATTAATTTCCCTGTGACTGGCCAAATTCACTCTGTAAGGTTTTCTTTGCCACATGTCTCTGGGGCAATAACATCTCCTGTTTTTGAAAGTTGGGGTGTTTTACCTCTCTCAGGTGTAAAAATTTTATTAACAGGACAGGATTCTCTCTCCCAGAACTGGTGCGTATTATTTGTTCTTCCTAACAGGAATGCCTGCAAAAAGCAATAAAATGAAATAAACAAATACAACTACAGGCTAAAAATTGCAAGCTTAAATCTTTCTACTCACTCTAGGTGACATACCTGGAGAAAACAAGCTTTAGTAACAATTTTGAAATTTTTAAACTATGCAGCTCTATCTAAAGGTACCTGCAGACCGTGTACATATTGATATACATGTATAAAATATATAGGGTCCATATATACCCCCATCATAGACATAAATTTCCTTGTTGCTTTATGAATTTTTATCCCCACAAGATCTTAAGCTCTCTTCCCTAGGAGCAATCCAGAACTTCCAGACACTTTTACAGTTCTTGGGGCCTATTTTTCATGGATAAAAATATCTTTTTTTACATGGCATGTTTTCTAAATTATTCCAATTATTTGTTGTCTTTGAAACAGAATCACCTTGATCTGCTTTTGCCAGTTTACTACACTTATTTTTCTGGGATATTTTTCTTTGTTAAATATTGTATTCACATAAAAAACACAAAATGAAATGAATATCTATGTAGTAGCTTCTCAGCTTTAAAACATTTACAATACCCACATATTGAAATTCTCTAGACCAGTCCTTGATGGTTAGACTACATTAAATCCAGAAGTAAATATCGAAGTGAATTTTATGTATTTCCTATTATTTTGTATATAATTAAGTTTTGTTAGAGAATTTTTATTGATTTAGTATTGTTTGGGGATTCATTGAAATTAAATAATATTTATCTCTGCTTTTCTAACATATTTTCATTGCTGGTGTGTGAAACTAGTTTATTCATTTTCACCATTTTATATACTTTCTACCTTAGAAATATGACACTGTTTATGCCATTTGGTTTAGACATTTGGGTCTATTTTCTGCTAATATGTAAATACCACCATGAATATTTTTATGCATGTGTATTTATTCCTATGTCATGAGCTCTCTGAATATATCAAAAGTGTGATAATGCTATTTTTGCCTTGTATTAGCAAGGCAAAGCCACAGTAAATATCGAAGTTCCTATTTGGATTCACATTCTGATCAATATTTTGAATCCAAAGACTTTCAAAATGCGACTGCATTGATGAGTTTATATTAATAATGATAATAATAATAATAATAATAATAATAATAATTTTAGCTAGTGCTCCATTAACAGATGAGGTTGAATATTTTATTTTTATTCAACATTTTTCTTTTTAAAAAATACTTTCAGCAATTTTATGAGCTTTTGTTGGTCTTTTATTAGTAGTTTTGAAAACTTTTTATACAAAGTAGAAAAGTCCTGTTTATTTTATGTTGGGCTGTTCTCCAGGTGAGATTTATATTTTCAATTTACTGTAGTGTAGCCTTTAAATCTGCCTTTAACTTTAAAACATAGGTAATTTCAAGGTGTCCATTTTTCCATACTCCTTTTTACTCCTAGAAATGAACTTCTAATCCCAAGACTTACTTGCATTTAATTCATATATATTGTAAGTTTTGCTTTTCAGAGTTAATTTAACCTTTCTTAAATTTTGAAATAGTGTAAAATAATTAGACGATCTACATTTCCTTTAAATTTATCACTAGCACAAAACTGCTGATGTCTTTTCTTCCCCAGCAGCTTACATAGCCACCCTCACTGGCTGTTTTCATGTCAACTTACCAAGTTAGAGTCATTTTGGAAAGAGAACCCTAATTTAAAAGAGTCCCCGCCACAGTTGACCTGTGGGCAAGCCTGTTGGGCATTTTTTCTTATTGATGATTGACGTGAGTGGGCCAGCTCACTATGGGTAGTGCTACTCCTGGGCATGTGGTAGTCCTGGGGTGTATAAGTAAACAGGCTGAGCAAGCCAAGGAGAGAAAGCCAGTAAGATGCACTCCTCCATGACCTCTGCTTCTGTTCCTGCCTCCAGGTTCCTGTCCTTGAGTTCCTCCTCTGACTTTCCTCAGTGATAGAGTGTTACCTGAAAGTATAAGATGAAAGAAATCTTTTCCATTCCACACTGCTTTTGCCCATAGATTTTACCACAGCAATTGAAACCCCAAGACATAGCCCCTAGAACTACACTCAAAACAAAACAAAAATATTATGAAACAAAAATTGTTATGCAATGTATACATGTATCTGAGCATCACAGTTTCTCTCTGTGTGTGTGTGTGTGTGTGTGTGTGTGTGTGTGTGTGTGTGTGTGTGTGCCTGTATTTATGGATAATGATCTAAATTTCAAGGTATGTTTACAACATATATCTCAAATAAATAAAATAAGATAGTATTGCTACAGTCATGTTTTTATATTTGACATTGCTGGTTAATAAAGCTCATATTTCTATTGTAGTGTTAACTAAGAATAACTACAATGAGTTTCCTTATTTGGTTTTTATTTAAATTACATTCTTAACATTTATTTATCTTCTGTTATATTTATAAAAATGCCTGTGTGTTTAACAATAGTAAAAGTCACATTTTTTCTTTGAAAGTAGCTTTTATGTGATCTAAATCTGTGTGTATCCCAAAATTCACATGCTGATCTTTCATCCACAGAGTGGTAACATCTGAGAGTGTAGCTTAGGGAAATGAGTGAATGAAGATGAGGTCCTGGGAGAGGATCTCAGGATGGGACTGATGTTCTACTGCAGGGATGAAAGCAGCTAGGTCTCCTGTCCTTGTATCATATCACTTTTATCTCCTAAGAACCCAGCAGAAAACAGCATGCAACCTCAACCACAATCATACATGCATACAACAGTATGGTTGTAGAAATTATGCTACTTTATTAAGGAAAAATTCATTCGTTTTTCTTCGTGTATTACAGCCCATTTGTGACTATATGAATGCATTTTATACTGAGAATGAACATTTTATATGTAGAGAATCATAGTTTCTAATATGCTACTATGAACAATTATGTCCATATGTTCTTTGTATCAATGATTGAGAGAGAGAGAGAGAGAGAGAGAGAGAGAGAGAGAGAGAGAGAGAGAGGGGGTGTTCTCACTAGCAATGCATGATAACTCCTCTGTTCTGTGTATTCACTGTCAATTACCCCATAATTTTCCATGGTGCTGATAGTGTGCTAGTGCCTCAGTGAGGTTGAGTTGCAGTTCTCTGATAGAGCACCATTTCATTCATTGTCCAATATGCTTTTTTTTACTTTGTTAGTTGCATGTTTTAGTATTTTGTCCATTTTTCTATGGGGGTTATCTAGACTTTGAAGTATTGTCTTTTCTTTATAAATACAAACTATATTTATCTCTTCAATTTGAAAAAAGGACACAAGCCATGTCTGGGTTGCAAATTTCTCTTACCCTTAGAAATTACATTATTATTACTAGGAAATAAGCACATAGAAAATATACCTATAAGTTTCATGTAAAAATTAAAATTTTGAAACTACAGTATAAAGAACAGATGTGCAGAAGCATCGCCTCATAGCAGGAAGCTCCTATAAAAAAGTGAGATAGAAGTGAGCTGTGAGTAAGCCCACTCAAGAGTTTTGAGGGAAATGAAAAGATGATGAAATCCTACAGATGAATTTTTAACCACAAAACAAAAGAAGGATGAAAAGAAAACGAATCTACAAAGAGATGTTTATGATCAGAAGTAAGCTCACACCAAAAGGAATAACAAGAAGAAACTTATTTACAAAAGAGCACAATTGACAGTAGGTGCAAGGTTGCAATAGTGTCCTCAACACGGTAAAGATGGGCTCATTTGAACTCGGCATGATTTTAAGAAAATAATCTCTTAAGATTCTCTACCACAACCATACATTTACACTGAATTGTGGAGGTATGTATTAGTATGCACCAAAACAAAAGATCTATGAGGGATACACACACACACACACACACACACACACACACACACATATATACACATATACATGACTGCACATTCAGTGCATTAAAGTGGCTGTAATGGAGGCAATGGTGGTTTAGGAGCTGCAATGGAAACTGAATGGGAAAATGCATAATAAAGAAAAATGACCATGGTTCATGAAGTATTACACACAAGAACTCTCAGTATTATACTGGTATGCTGTGATTTGTGCTTCCTCCTGCCCTCCACAAAACCATGAAGCCCCCCCACCAAAAAAAGTCACAATGCAGCAACATAACCAAGCAAACTCTAATGAGACTTTGAATTCACAATGACAATTAAAGATTTTTCAAATCTCCTTGGGAAACAGATAATAGGGAATTTGAAGTATAAAAAGTTAGAAAATAATTGAATAATTAGATGAATAATTCTGTACTAATGGATATATAAAAGCCTCATAAAAAGGGTGTGCCATTCATAAACATTTAAAACAATTTTAAAGTTGACCTAATCAAAATTAACATTTCACTCAAATAAAGATGTCATGTTCCATGTTTGCAGATATTGACAGATAAAAAATACTATTCACAATCCTATTATGTAAGTACTATCAAGAACACAGGGTATGACACCTATAACATTCAGTAAACCATGTCTAGAAGAAATATGAACAAAGGCTAAAACACTGTCCGCACATAAAAGGGAAACATGACTGAGAAATAAAGACATGCATAGCCTAAAAGTAATTAGAGAGCACTAAATGTACTCTACCTTTCAACCCATAAATTTGGTAAATGTATAGTTCTCAAATGTCAGGGATGGATGGATACAATAATCCTACAGAGGCCCATGTATTCAAGACCTGTTCCTTGGTTGATGGACTTACTGAGAGGTGAGTGGATCGTGGGTGCTAACCTCATCAGTTGAAGTTGGTGTATGGAAATAGCCCTCTGCAGATGTGCTTTGCAGAGTTCTCCTTGTCCCCCATCTCTTGCTCTAACTTTGCTTCTTGGTTTCCAGGTGAGCAACCTTTTCTGCTGCATACCCCTGCTACCATGACAATGGCCTAGACACAAAGCAGTGCAGCAAATGACCAAGGCTTGAAAACTTCTGCTTGCGTGAGCCCAGAGAAATCTATCTTCCTGTCAAAAAGTTGCCACAGATGTCTTGTCACAGTGCTGAGGCTGACTAGTCCCCCAAATACTTCTAAGGATTCTCATATATGTAGAGAATATGATTCTTCGTTCTCTGTTAATGGCTCAAGTTGGTAGGCCACTATGAAGAGTACTAGGGGACACACTTTAGGGGACAAAGTTAAGTCTCCACGCACCTCCCATGTGACTCAATAATCTCTCCTCTGGAAACATAAGTGAAAAATTTTACCTGATTCTTTGGATACATGCCCAAGGCTGTTAATGAATTTTACCCTCTGAAGAAAACAAAAGGTGAAGCAATTATTGTTACATAAATCTTAAAAGGTCTTATTAATAAAAATAAACCCGGATCCAGGTATTGGGATAAACGCTGAAAGATCAGAGAAACAGAACCAGCCACACCTCACCTCGCCAATTTCTCAGCTGATCTTGTTTCCTCAAACTGGAAGCCTCTGTGTCCTCATCCAAATGAGCTTAACTGCTGCTCAAAAGCCTAAAAGCTTAACCTATCCTAGTTCCTGGTCCTCACGCCTTATATACCTTCCTGCTTTCTGTCATCACTTCCTGGGATTAAAGGCCTGAGTCACCATGCCTGGCTGTTTCCAGTATGGCTTTGAACTCACAGAGATCCAGATGGATCTCTGCCTCTGGAATGCTAGGATTAAAGGCATATGCTACCACTGCCTAACATCTATGTTTAATATTGTGACTGTTCTGTTCTCTGACCCCCAGATAAGTTTATTGGGGTGCATAATATATCAACCACAAATTATAAGTAGTACCATTTGGTATACATAAAAGTAAAAAGTAGAGACAGAGTAGAAAATTATCCAGGTGCAAATTTTCATAACCCTCACGTGCACCATTGTGGATGGAACTTTTAAATGTGCTATCTTACCTGTCAATGGTGTGTCTTTCTCTGCTGCATGCCCTTACATCATTGATCTGACTACCATGTCAGTCCTTAGTTAGTATGGGAGTATTCTTTATATTTATTTGTGATGGAAGCCATAAGCCTAAGCGACCCTTGACACACATGCTGCCATATTTGGGTTTCTCTCCTCTTTTCTTAGATCTAGGCCTTGCTTAAATCTCCATAGCACTAGAACCTCTTCTCAGATATCAGGTGAATGAGCTGCAGTTAAGCAGTTAGGCAGTTAGACAAGGGTAGATAGATAACCTTCAGGGCAACGTTTCCTGCTGGCCGAACAGCCCATAATTAAGCCCCTTCCTGCTTGCAACCCCCATTACTAAGGCCCTTGCTGCTCACAACCCCCTTTGCCTACCTATATATGCCTTGAGAGAAAAATAAACTTTTGGAGCTTCATCAGATGTCCTGTCTTGCTCTCATTCTTTGTGTCTCTTGTCCCTCTCATTCGCTGGCCCTCCCTTTAGGCCCTCATTGAAGACCCCGCTGGCCGGGGCATATTTGTGGAATTGATCATGCTAAAAAAAAGTTCTACGTTTCAGCTTACCCTTACTTTCTGTATTTTCTTTGGATCTCTAACAAATTTCATGTTGAGTTGGTCTAGATTGTAAATGAGGAGGGCACAGAATGGAGGAAGTGGAGCCCAGGTTGCTGCACAGAAATGCCCAGAGCTAGTACCATCATCACTGTACCCTGTTGGTGTGGATCTATTCAGATTCCAACAATGCCCAGAGACAGAGGAAGAGAGCCAGAATTTCACACAAGAGCTCGAAGCCTGTGTTAGCTTTCTGTGGTGAATCCACTACAAGTCAGTTGTGCAACCCCATTACACAAAAGCGACAACCACATTGCCATTGCTTTCACATTTAGCTGTCCAGTCACTTGTGATGTCGGTGTATACTCCATACTAAGTTCTTTAGGTTCCCCTTACTCGTTTGTGGTGGGCGATTAGGTGTGTGGCTAGAATTTGAGGCCAGAGCCTCACACATGTCAGGTAAGTGCTTCACCAACTGAACTATTCCTCAGACCCCATGTTAAAATTCTTCTTTTAAATTTATTTGAGACAAGGTCTCTCTGTGCATTCCTGGTTCCTATGGAATTTACTATTGTAGACCAGACAGGCCTATAGACCACAAAGCTCGGCCTGCCTCTACCACCAGAATGCTGAGATTAAAGGTGTATGCCACTATGCCCCGCAGTCTTGAGATTCCTTATTCTTCTTTACCTCACCTGATTTAGACATTCTCATATATTTTAACTCAAGTGTAAGTTATTAATATGTTCATTATCAAGGGGAGGGAATAAAAATTGAAATGATGAGAAATAATACTTATTTGGGGATGTGGTAATTTTATTGCTAATGCTTAAAATAAATTAATGGTAAAGTACTCAGGAAAATTGTAATCATCATAATCTATACTTTTTAATGAGTGAGGAATGTAACTCAGTAACAGTGTACTTACCTGGCATGTGTGAGGTCCTGGCACTGTGAACAAACAACAAAATATACAGCTTTTAGGGATAAGCATGTAGCTAATTTAATGATACAATTCCTGCTCAGAGTACATGAGACCTTAGGGGAACAATAACAAACATTTTCTTCAATTTTATTAGTTATATAAGAATTTCATACAATGTATTTTGATCATATTTACCTGACACCTCCCAGACCCATCCCCATTTCCTACCCACCCAACTTTGTGTCCTCTTTTTTAATTTAAACTGACAGGGTACAATTTGCATTGCTCATGCAATCTTATTGTTGTTGTTGGTTTTGCTTCCCCCCTTTTATTAAAAACAGGTTGTTTTCTCACACAGTATATTCCAATTACAGTTTCCCTTCCTCAGCTCCTCCCAGTCCCTCCCACCTCCCCTTCCCTCAGATCCACTCCTTTCCTGTCTTTCACTAGAAAAGAACAGGCATCAAAGAGATAACAACCAAAGATGACAAAATAAAACATAATAAGATAGAGCAAAACCCATTACATCGAAGTTGGACAAAACAAACCAACAGGAGGAAAAGAATCCCAGGAGAAGGCACAAGAATCAGAGACTAACTGGTTCACACACTTAGAAGTCCCATAAAAATACTGAACTGAAATATATAATATATACACAGACAACCTGGTGCAGACCCATGCCAGCCCTGTGCCTGCTGCTTCAGTCTCTTTGTCTATGAGCTTTGCTCAGTTGATTTAGAAAGCCATATTCTCCTGGTGACCTCATCCCCCTCTGGCTCTTAGACTTATCCACCTCCTCTTCAGCGGGTTGCTCTGAGCGCTGAAGGAAGGGATTTGATGAAAATATCCTGTTTACAGATGTATATTTCAAGGTGTTTCTCTGTCTCTGTCTCTGTCTCTGTCTCTGTCTCTGTCTCTCTGTCTCTGTCTGTCTGTCTGTCTGTCTGTCTGTCTGTCT